>VDFB02068998.1:0-11264 GCA_007258455.2 Sequoia sempervirens | reverse complement strand
TGAAAGTCGTTATCCCACTTTGCATGTTATACCATCGCGAAGGTCTCTGAAAACCCAGAAGGAAAATGCAGACATGCGTTGACAAACTCTGCATCTAGGCCCTGAAATTGGCTCCGGAAGCTGAACCGCTAAAAATAGTAAGTTGTCTGTTTCAGCTCAAATTTAACCTGTGAGTAGCTTGATGTGCTCGACGCCAAATAAGTACCGGATCTCACGTACGTCAAGGATTGCTCAGATCACAAGACTTACTTACTAAAAATAGTAAGTACTCGGAATTTGATGAAAATTAGCTGAGAGCCTGCTGGAAGCATACTGACAACAATGTTAATCTCAAATCTCAATTTATTCACCTCGTTTGACTTCAAATTGGCTGAAAAGTTCAAAACCCTAATTTTCAGACTTGGCCAATTTCATGTTTAGGCTCACAGACGAGAACATCCCCAGAAAGGCAAATATCAGAAAAGAGATAGAGAGAGAGAGAGAGACAAAGACCAAAGCCAAAAAAACCATAATGGAGCAAAAAATTAGGGGTCCCCATCTTGAATGGGGCGATGTGTCAAAAGGTCACAACATAAGGTAAGGAAGACTTGGTGACCCCTAAAGGAAAGCTTGGGGTGCAACCTGTTGATGTGATTTTTGTGACCGCACCAATCAGCAGAACAAAGTATCCGAAGGCTACTCCATTCTCTCTTGATCAAAGAATTTCGTACGCTAAGATTGCAAGAAAGTTTGTACATTCAACTCCAAGGTTCCGAAAATGCTATGGAACACCCTCAGTCGGTTCGTTGTGATTTGTTGTTTACACGAGGGGACTTACACAATTGTTCAGGACGTTTGCAGCTGACAGCAGGTTAATGATTGGAAGGGAATTTTTTTTTCTTGCAATACAGATGATTTAGCAATGAGGTACGTGTTCCTATGCTAACCAGAATTGTGCGAAATTTAAATGTGTGTAGGGTTTAGAAAGCCTAAATTCTAGTCTAAATGCAAGATGTGCGAGGCTTAACTTCATCAGACTTCAACCGGATTTTTCCTTGCCTCACGTTGGACAACTTCAACAAAATCGGTGCAATCTTCAAGGGAGCAGCGAAAGGTATTCAGATTACAATTCAACATGCAAATACCATCAGGACGACGCATACAAACACATGAATTATAATCGAAGTTAAGTTTGAAAAGGATTCCAGTTGACCACACAAGGAAAGCCTACCATCAACAAGCTTACTAGTGGTATGGATTAAGCGAA
Source organism: Sequoia sempervirens (assembly GCA_007258455.2). Lineage (NCBI taxonomy): Eukaryota > Viridiplantae > Streptophyta > Pinopsida > Cupressales > Cupressaceae > Sequoia > Sequoia sempervirens. The sequence goes on along the minus strand of VDFB02068998.1, from coordinate 10,018 downwards.
GTTGCTTCAATCAAACACCACAAATCCACAACTAACTACTTGCATGAAAATGAAAATCACTCTAATTTAAGTCCTACTTGAAGTAGAAGGACGAAGAAGTCTTGCTAGCTGCTCATAACGAAAGACAAAATCATCATCAATGAAACTCTTTTTATTATGATAGTTTTCGCAACAACCTCTTACAAAGTTCTCATGGGAAAACTTTCCCTCTCCTTCAAACTATGCTATGCAATGAAACTATACTAACTCTAAAAACTATGCTAACTCTAAACTGTCTCTCTATGCTCTATTCTCTGATCTATAATCTCTAGTATAATCATGTACAAATGAGGGGAGTCCCCTTTATATAGCTGGCCAATCTCAATAGACGGTCCAGATTAAATTACAATGGATGGCTCAGATTGAGCCACATCAGCCCTAGACTAGATTCTGCCCTAAAAACTGCCAGAAGGTGGAGTGGTGCAATTAATGAGCACAAAAATGGCAGATTCCTCCTTTGACCACTATGGGAAATTAATGCCCACTATCCTTCCAGAAGATTCTCGTCCAGGATCATGTTCCCATTGCTCTTCTCTCTGACCGCGAAAGCAACAAACCGGGCCAACACTGCATCAACTTCCTGCTCAGAAATAGCCGGAGTAAGATTAAGTTGGTACTCAAGGATAGCAATCGTCTGCTCCTTCCGGATACAAGATTTTCTCCAAGCCTCGATGGATTCCTGCATGCTCTGAATAATAACGGAGAACGTGGAGATATTCTCAAAGTCCACTTGAGCAAATACTCTCATCTCAGAGAAGAATGGCTGCAATCTTCCCTTCAATCCATCCACTGTCACCTCCTCCGGAGTTAGTCGCTTTGTGAACAATGCCTCCAACGTGTTGAAGACGCCTTCTTGAATATTTCCCATGGCTTTCCTGATCTTGGCCGACTCCGTCCTTGCTGTGTCAAAGAAACCTCGGCCAGTGAATGCAGCAGAATACCAGCCTGGAAAATCATATCTATCTCTAGCCTGAATCACCCCCTCTTCAATCAAAGTCTGCACTAGCATACGCATTAGAGCAGTTAGGCGTGGAATAGTCTTGTCCTAAAATATGTGAGTATCATTCCATGCCTGCTCAATGTTCTCCATACGGGAGAGGATGCTAGAAGCATGTTGGAAAGAGGAGACAAGATCCACAGTGAATCTCTCAGCCTCAGCATGAACACCGCCAATCCACTTATCTCCTTCCTGAATTGCCTTCTTCATCTCCTCGAGCCCACTAATTGATTCCTGTGGAAGCTCCGCTGGAAGTTCCACCGTTGGGTTCTCCTGAGCACACGGACGTGCTAGATGCTGCATAGACCCAACTAACGCCCTATACTCTCTTTTCAGCCTCTTGTATTTTTCTCCCTTTCGAAGTAGCCTATCTTTCAGTGCCTGGAAGGAGTTTTCAGCTTCCTTGATTACTTGTACTCCAGTAGGGCGCCCCAATTCAACTATAGTGATCATGTAATTTTCAGGCATTACTTCATCTAGATCACATTCTTCCCTCAGAACCGCAACATGAATAGTGCAAGAACCAGACTCATCTGTTTCCATCCTGGAATACTTTCTGGCTCTCTTCCTCTTAGGTGACTCGCATATTCTATTAAGGAGCTCATCCATCTCTACTGTCGGGTCGGTGTCATCCTCATGATCTCTCCTTATTGCACTTGTTAGCCAATTTGGAACATTTTGTTGAGCGCCGCAAACGACAAGGGGCTGCTCCTCTGTTGCTTCTACTTCATGAAGTTCCTCTTCAGCAACGTTCGGTTGAGGCTCATCCATTTCCATGTGCTGACTATCCTCCTCAAGACCCCGAACTTCAGGCTCTGTAATGTCTTTGTCTTTGAAAGCTGCCTTGAGTGCACGATCCAAGCAAGTGTCTATTTCTGTTTCTTCATCCTCATCCGGTCGGCTAGCACTCCTAGGAGCATTAGCGCTCTGACTATCAGGCTCCCTAGGCGATGGCTGGTTAACTTCTTCCATTTCTTGCTCTTCATTCACTCTAATCCTCTGATTTGCAAATATTGAAACTTCTTGCACACTGGAAGAGTGAACCAATAGCTGTGTAGGCGATGCTTCCTCCGTCCTCTGAGGCTCAGGTTGAACTGGTTCCTCCTCCTGTGGCTATGTAGCTTGGGCGACCTACTTTCTCTTTTTTGTTGATGTCGGTGGCCTGTGATCTCCCATGAGGTTGTATGTGAGGGCAATTGACCTGCTTTTAAGCCTGTGAACATGTCTATCCACCTAGCCCCTTGTGAAAGTTAAGACTAGCATAGACAATGTGTCTAAGTCTCTGATCTTCGGTTCTACCCAATCAGGTGGTGGGACTAGCGTGCCTCTCACTGATTCATAATCAGGTTGTCTAACATGGACGTCTTCATCCACCTGATCTGGAACCTGGACAACCTCGCATTCCTTGATCAGTTTCAGAGGCAATCTGGAGAACATCCTCCTTCTGATCTCAGTTTCATCTTCCGCATTCGCCCAAAAATCTTCTACATGAGCCTTGTGCCGATATTCTTCACCTTGTACCATTCCAATCCTCATGTGAGGATCAAAGTCCTATTGGCCCGTGTGGAGTGAGGTGATAGAATTGCAACTCCTCTTCTGCTTCCTTGGCTGCCTGCAAAGAAGGGCACTCCTCAAGTGAATTTCCCATAACAATAGGGAAGTGCAATCCTCTTTTCTTCCTTTTCTTTATGATTTTGTCATAGGCCATGAGTTGCCTAGACACTTCAAGCATCACCATCCTATCTGTGGGGTATCTTGGCAATCTGTAGGCATATGAATGGAACCCCGGCAGCCTTGTGTAAGTGAACTTTGGGAATTGGATAAACCAAAACCCATACTCTTCAATCAACTTTTGTGCTTCTTTGGATATTCTTTGTTGCGTTCTCCATTGAAGAGTCCTTGTGATATACATAGTGAAAGCATCGTTCACTCTTTTGAAGCTGGAAGTACTTGTCAAATGCAACTGCCTACAAGCTTCATGGATTTTAAATTGACCAGAATCACATCCAATCGGCTCCTGGTATGTCAGCCCCTTATACTTCATCATTCAAACTAGCATATAAATGACATACGAGCTCATGTAAAACGTCTTTGTCCTCCTTAGGCTTTTGAATTGTTCATCTATGTTGTCACTGATCATCTTCGCCCAATCTACATATTCCTTCCCCTCTAACACCACGCTGATGTAGAAGAACATCCAAGGCTCAAAAGCATCCACCTGTGGGCTGCCATTCACCTGGCTGAGCATCATGATTAAATCATAGTATTCTTGTTTCAGCTCCTCTGAGATGATCTGCTTTGGCAACTTGGCACCAGGAGGCTTTGGCTTCCTCATCCATGTTGTGTTGATTCTCTTAGCACACCTATCAAAAGATGAGGCATACATTTTATCAGCCCTCTCTTTAGACTTGTACAACATTTTGTCCATATCTGGAATCCCAAACGCCTCGCCAATAGCCTCAGGTGCGAAGTTGGCCAGCAACATGCCTTTTGGAGAAACAATTGTTCGGTTGTCTGGCCTGTAGGAGTTTGCACATTCCTTTATCAACTCAGAACATCGAATTGCTGGTGGAAAACCAGCAACTGCATACAATCCACTCCTCACGATGTTGTGCGAAGTCACTGATGGGGGATAACCACCTTGCCCATATATTCTCCTTTTGAATGCTTCGAGGTTGAATGAACCAAGGTTGGTATCAGTCAAACCTCCTAGCTTTGACACGAACTTTGATTCAGGGATGAATGACTTATTCAGCTGCTTGATGATTGCCTACCTGAAGGCATTCTCTTTGCCTGCTTCAGCATTTCCAGCTCTGCCTGCAGCCTTGCTTGTTCCGGCAGCATCTCCTCTTCTAATTTCAGCCATCTGCAAAATTAAAAAAAATCAAGGATTACAATTCCAACTTAGAAAATAAAATTACTGCGAGATGGTTGGCAAGTGGAGTTAGCTTCAAAAATAAAAAATTTCAGCATTAAACCACCAACTCCAAACCTCGAGAATTATAACACTGAAATTGAAACTTCGAGTTTCAACAACTTTCAGCAATATCACTTTCAAGTTTCAACACTTCGAAAAAAATCAAGCTCAACTTTCTTACTTCAGAATTTTCTCCTTCTCGGCACTCACTTACTTCAACTTCAGCACTCTCAACTTCAGCACTTAGAAAAATTATTTACTCAACTCAGAAATTTCTCACTCACTCAGCAATCACTTTCAGCTTCAGCACAATCTCAACTCTGCAACTTTGTGAAGAAAAATGAATAGCTTCAGAGTTTATATAATTGAAAGAAGGCGCCCAGTTTAGCAACTGTCATTAATTCACTCCCCCACTACTTAGAAAATTTCCAATTCGGGAGAGAATATGCTCAGTCGTCATAGAGTCATCATAGGAATTTACTATTGTTGGAGATTCTTTCCTCGTTTGAAAATTAAAATTTCCCTCCTTGACTGCAAGTCACTTTCAGTTGACTGAAGCATTTTTGAGAAATTTATTTAAAATTACTTCAGCATTAAAATTTCATCTCTGAATAATGGTGTAATTCTTATTAAAATTTAACCTCAACGCCTTAGGAGAATTTTATTTCATTTGAGAAATTTTATTCATTTTGTTCTTTAGCACCTTAGAAAAATTTATATTTCTCCCGGAGAAATTTCACCAATCGTGAGCTCCAGCATTTTAAAATCACCAGACAAAATTATTTTCCCTCTAGAACATTTTTAAAATATTTCCCCCCCTTGATAAATATTTCTCAACTTCAAAATTTCATGTGTCTAACCAAAGGGGGACATTTAATTTTAATCCTTGGGAAATAATTTTAATCAAATTTTATTTAACTTCTCCAGCCTGGGGCGTTTTTTTTTTTCCTAGAGCAAATTTCATCTCTCACTTAGAAAAATTTCAAACTTCATGATAGACGCATATCCACTCTTGAACTTTTAATTCTAACACCTTAGAAATTTTATTTTTTTTAAACCACACTCAAGCTTAGGCGCACTTATCATAGTGGACTTTTAATTCCCCACACTTAGAATATTTTCCACTTTATCCCTCAGTCTAGGTGCAATCAAGGGGTCTAACTTTCATTTTCATCACCTAGCCAAAATAATCTTAACACATCTTCCTTCTTGGTCTAGGCGTATTTAAGAGGTGGTATTTCAAAATTTCAAAGCCTTAGAAAAATCTCCAATTATCTCCATCCTCAAGGGCGCATTTGAGCCTTCATACTTTGAGTTTATACGCCCTAGTAAAATTTCTCTTATCAAAATCCTCAGGGGCGTAACAAGGGTCTCTACTTTCAGTTTTGAACACTTAACACTTTCCAACTCTTTCCACAAGTCTAGGCGCAAATAACCTCTCCAGCTTTGAGTTTTCACACAGAAAATTTTCAACATTCCCTTCTCAATATGAGGCACATTTGACACCTTGAGTTTCAAATTTTTAACACTTAGAAAATTCTTTGGAGCTTCTCTTCTAGCTGGGCGCGTATCATGGGTGTAACTTTCAGTTTGTTTGCCTCAAAAAGTTTTCCATACATTTCCATGTCAAGGCACATTTTATAAGTCCTTCCAATTTGTGACATTTAGAAACACCTCCAACACCCCTCCTTGGGTTAAGGTGCAAATAGGTAGCCAAGCTTCAAATTCACATGCCTTAGAAACTTTCCTAACTCTCTCAGCTTCTCAGGCGCATTTAGGGGTCTAAGCTTTCAATTTACAACACTTAGCTAAATTTCAAATTTCCCCTTCATCCCTTAGGCGCATATGACCCCTTGTAGTTTCAATTTTCATGCCTTAGAATATTTCAAGGCCTTGTCTGCTCGCTGGGCGCATATGAGGCCTTGAGCTTCAAATTTGTCACACTTAGAATATTTTATGTGTCTTCAAGCTTGTAAGGGCGCACTTTGACCTTGGAGCTTTTAGTTTCCAATACTTAGAATATTTTAACCACCTCCTCTTCTCCTTTCAAGGCGCATATGGAGTGTCAAGCTTCTAATTTAAACGCCTTAGAATATTTTTAAATCTTCTCTCCTAGCTGGGCACATATGAGGCCTTGAGCTTCAAATTTGTCACACTTAGAGAAATTTCCAGCTCCTATCTTTGCCTAGGGCGCATGTGAGGGGTTGAGCTTCAAATTTGAAGTACTTAGAAACTTTTATAATCTCCCTCTTCTTGTGAAGGCGCATTTTGATGCTGGAGCTTCAAGTTTACCAAACTTAGTGAATTTTTCATGGCTCTTCAAGCTTCTAGGGTGGATTTTGATGTTGGAGCTTTCATTTTATCAGACTTGGATGAATTTCAAAGCTTTCGTCTGATTTGAAGTGGTTTGTTCATGTTGCCCTCAGCTTGCCCTAGCTTTCTATTTTTAGAAAGTTTCTCAAATTTTGCATTTTAAGCTGATTTCAAGCTCCGGAAGGTTGGATTTTTGCTTTGCTTTGAACCTCGTGACGTGACTGAGCTGTGGCGCCTAATTCCTGCATGTACCTGCTATTTTTAGCAACTTACTAAAAATAGTAACTGTTCAGAATGAGTTCAAACTTTGTGTTGATTGCCTGAAGGATGTTGATCGCGACTGGACGCTATGTTTGTGTAACTGTCATGTTTCGCCCTACTTTTTAGGAAACCCTAATCCTTCTGCGTGGACCTGCTAAAAATAGTAAGTGCTTGATTTTCGAATCTCTGCAACTCCGTTTGATCTGAAATTCGCGTCATGGGGTCCTCATCACTTGCTTGACCTGGTCACACTGGTGTCTCATGCTGACCTGCTATTTATAGCCCTGTTTGAGAAGTGACTTACTATAAATAGTAAGTGCTCATATCACCTTCAAATTTTACCAGCGGGTTCCTTGGAAGATACTAATTGTGATGGGATACACCAGTTTTCAAAAATTCTGGCGTTTGACCCCTCATTTTGGGTCCCAAAGCTGGAAACCCTAATTTGTCTTGCATGTCAATCAAATGATCTTTGTTTGACCTCGTTTCTGTTACATGTCATCCTATTCGTGATTTTGAAGTGTTGGGCAACTGCTGAAGTGATCCTGCTAAAAATAGTAAGTATCCAAAAAAGTGACCAATTAGTTGTCGGATGAGTTTGCATGTCACACTACCCGAGAGATCTCAAAAAACCCAGAAAAACCACCAACATGCGAGCACTGGCTAAAAATAGCAAGTCCCGGAAAAGTGATCAACTTTGCTTGCATGTTACCTCGTTGCAAAGCTCTCGGAAAACCCAGAAAGATTATGCAGACATGCGCTGAGAAATCTCGCATGCAAACCCTAAAAATAGCCCCTGAAGCGTGAATCATTGAAAGTCATCATCTCGTTTTGCATGCCATATCACTGCGAAGGTCTTGAAAAACCCACCAAGAATCTTCAAACATGCATCTGAAAGTTCAACATGCATACCCTAGAAATGACCCTCGAAGGCAGAACTGCTAAAAATAGTAAGTTGTTTGTTTCGGCTCAAATTTTGCAAGCAGGTAGCACACAGTGTTCAAAGTGCAGTGCAATCTTCAGAACTTGGAAATCCCAAGAAAATAGGCCCCAAATTGGTACTTACTAAAAATAGCAAGTTATCAGAATCCAGTGAAAATTCAGTGGGAGCCTGCTCGAAGCATCCTAATAGCAGTGCTAACCTCAGAATTTGATTCGCCAACCCAAATTGACCTCAAAATTGTCTGAAGATTGTAAACCCTAATTCATCAGAAAGCCCTCTAGACTAAGCCAAAATTCAAATCTAGGTCAAATGGCAAGTACATCATTAGACAAAAGAACCGACAGAGAGAGACAGACCCAAAAACCAAAGCCAAAAGACCCGAATGGAGCAAAAATTAGGGGGTCCCCATTTTGAATGGGGTGATGTGTGAAAAGCTCACAACACAACCATCAATGGCGGGTAAAAGCAACCCAGATTGTGGTGACAAGAAGAAAGTGGGCAGAAAGACAAAGGAAGAAAAAAGGGCTCAGGATGGGGAGGCTGTAGGGCAGCACAAAATTACAATGCTTCTTAGATCAGGGAAGGGCGTTACCCTTCCCGAGGGGCAATGAGGGCCATAAGCTGGAATGTTAGGAGCTTAAATGCCCCTAACAAGCAACGTTTGTTCGAGCACTTTTTAGCTAGGTCAGAAGCAGATTTGGTGTTAATTCAAGAATTGAAGTTGGGGAAAGTGAGGTGGAAATTCTCAAGCTGAAGTGCAAGTCTTGGAAGGTGTCTTTTGTTGAGGCTCGGTGGGCGTCAGGTGGACTTCTTACCATTTCAAAACCACAAGCTGTATGCGTAGAGATCGCAACAAATCAATTCTGGATGGCCAGCAAGGTGAAGAGCTATAAGGCAAATCTCTCCTTTGTTTTGATCAATGTGTATGGTCCAACCTTGAGTCAAAAGATGAAGGGGGTGTGGTCGGAAATTGAGTCCTTCATGCAGATACAGCAAGGACTACCCTACATCTTGGGTGGGGACTTTAATGCACTCCTACGGAGCAGTGACAAGAAGGGCGGCTTGCATTCAAGGTCTCAATCCCAAGTGGATTTTCAGGATTTGATCGCAAGGAATGCACTGATGGAAATACCAATGCTAGAAGAAACTTTCACATGGACAAACCGCAGATTGGGCTTTAGCAACATAGCGAAGCAACTGGACAGGTTCTTCTTTAGTGGTGATTTGGGCAGTTTCCCTTTCTCCTTCGATTGTAGCATTGTGCCCCAATTAGGATCGGATCATTTTCCAATCAAGTTCGAGATTATGGGGGACAAGAGTGTTGTGATGTCCATTTAGATTTGAAAAAATTTGGTTCTCGGATCCTGGGTTTCTCTCTTTACTAGAAGGATGGTGGACAAGCGATCAGCCAGAAGGGAACAAGCTTTTCTATGTAGTCAAAAAACTGAAGCTATTGAAACAAAAAATAAAGAAGTGGAACAAAGAAAATTTCGGGAATATTTTTGAAGAAAAAGAAAGGTTAGAGGGCGAGCTGGCCAAGGTAAATGATGCTCTAATCTCAAACGGAATGAATGAAGAATTGTTTGTTAAAGAGGAGTTGTTATGAAGTTTGGAGGAGCAGTTGGCGAAGGAGGAGATTTTTTGGCGACAGAAATCCAGGGAGCTTTGGGTGAAGGAAGGTGATAGGAACACTAAGTTCTTTCATAACTCCACAAGGTTGAGGCAGGAGATCAACAAGATAGTGAGTCTTGGGAGGAATCATGGTGTACTAGTTGAAGGGGCTGAGGCGATCTCGGTGGATGCAATGGAACAATTGGGAGGGCTCAAACTTGGCAGCACAAGACTCCCTCCTCAGGAATATCCCTAGTTTGGTATCAAGGGAGCAGAATCAAGCATTACAACGCCCTTTTTCATCGGAAGAAATAAAAGCAGCAACATTCCAACTGCATCCTGACAAAGCGCCTGGCCCAGACGGCTTTCTTGTGCTCTTTTTTCAAAAATGCTAGGGCTTTCTAGGAAGCAAGATCACGGAGGCTTTGGAGGAGGCTAGGGCTTTTGGCAGCCTTTTGAAGGAGGTGAACAACACTTTCCTCGCCCTAATCCCAAAGAAGGACAAATCGAGCTCCCTAGAGGAATTTCGTCCAATAGCTCTATGTAACACACTCTACAAGATCCTCACGAAGGCAACGACAAATCGTCTAAAAGGCATCATACCAAGACTAGTTGCTGAGGAGCAAACAGGTTTTGTTCCAGGGAGATCAATATATGAAGGTGTAATAACTCAAGAAGTAATACACTCCCTTCAGCATAGTAGGAGGTTGGGCATGTTAATCAAACTCGATATTAGGAAGGCTTATGACATGGTCGACTGGAGATTCTTGTGCAAAGTTCTGAGGCCTTTGGCTTCGATAGGCGCTGGATCAATTGGATCTTCAATTGTATCTCCAATCCTCAATTTTCAGTATTGGTCAATGGAGAGTAGGTTGGTTTCTTTGCATCATCTAGAGGCCTAAGGTAGGGAGACCCGCTCTCTCCTTTTTTATACATC
>VDFB02068997.1:0-21316 GCA_007258455.2 Sequoia sempervirens | reverse complement strand
ACTCCATTTTCTATGATATCAAGTTTCCACAATTCATAATGTAGAATTCAGTATTGCTTTTGGATTACTTACCAAAATCGAAAAATAATAATGATGATAAATTTATGGGCTAATGAACCAAAAGATAGAGAACATACCAAAATCGAAAAATAACAATAATGATAAATTTATGGACTAATGAACCAAAAGATAGAGAACACCTTGACATAGGGGAGTGACATCTTACATCATCCTTATACTTGCCCCCTCCTTGGTGAATATTGTTGCATTCATTGACTACAACTACTCAACACACCGGTCTAAAAAAACTGAAATCAACTCAAGTACCACAAAGGGCAAGCTTTCTTTACATCAGCAAAATGCTTTCAACATTATTGTGAACCATTCTTCTCATGATAGAAGGCAAGCACCACTTTTAGTCATCATATAAGGAATTACAGGATTAGGGAAATCACACTTGATTAATAATATTTAGATTGTACTCTGCATAAATCTACTCATGCATAAAAGCCATTGCTTTTGTTTGCTCTAACAAGTGTGGTTATTTTTAATGTTAATGCATCAACCATTCATTCAACACTTCACATATCAAAAATGACACAAACCTTCTTGAAGGTCAAGCTCTATCAATTTTCAAAGGAAGCATGTATTTCATCCATTATAATCTAATTGACGAAATTAGCTTCATTGAACCAAGGTTGTTAGAATGCATGAAGCAATCTCTTACCACAATTAAATCTTGTTCAAAGAACACTCTATTGTGCTTGATTGTGACCTAGGACAATTGCCACCTTACATGACATTTCAATGTATGTTTGATCATCATATAGAATGACACTTTGGAGAAGCTTTCAAATAATGGTTTCAATAGACATTTTTATGACAATAGGAAGATGAACTTGTGCAAATCAAATTTCGTAAGCTCCTTAAATATTTAAGGAATGTTAAGGCAATACACACTAATTAGAGACTCCTCATGTCACACACCAATGTCAACCTATGTGCAAATAAACAAGATGCATTTTATTCATCCATACATTTGCTAGCGACAAATGATTTGGTTTAAACACATAACAAAAAATGGTAAAAGAATTGGCCACACCAATAGCACAATGCATTGTAGAGACAAAAAGGAGCACAACAAATTTATATTCAAATGACAATGTTATGCTAAACACAAATATGTGGGTTGCAACTAGACTTGTCAATGTTGTGCTTGGTGAAGTAATTGTTATTTAAAAAAATTAAAGTAAGTCACCAAATCTACTTCTATCTGTTGTCTTTAAAATTCAATGCTATATTGGACCTACATAGAACAAAAAAGAAAAAAAATGGTTCTACTTACTCCAACCATATGTGGTGGATAACAAGTCCCACTACAAATGGCTCAAGAACTAACAATCCATGGAACACAAATCTAACTATAAATAAAACAATAATAGATATCAAAAATATTGACTATCACGGACTCACCTTCACAACAATATCAAGAGTAAGAAGTTCGTTAAATCTATGAATATTCCTTATATTTTCATTCCAAAGATACAAATGTATTTGAAAATATATGATGTAAAAACATATAAAATAAACTGTAAGCATTAAGCTACTAAATCTATATTTGAAATGATTTTGAATTTGTTGTCCACCTTTAAGTGTGAAATTACAATGAATTTATCTTGTTCTTTGAAATTCATTTTTTTTAATTTGTGTATGCTTTCGTAAACTATTTTGTTCTAAGAATCATATTCTACATTAGTAAATAAAATAAAAATATATAACAAATAGAAAGCTTGTAAAATTATTAGACTTTTTGGTAAATTCTGGTTTACCATAAATACAAAATATTATGCTATTGTAGCTTCTTAATAGAAATCATATTTCTTTTTACTTTGAAATTTAATTCTAGTAATTCTTCTATTGCTTTGCATAAAAGTTATTGCCCTATTGTTCATCCTACAAAAAATCTACTCAATAAAATTACATACATTAGATACCATTTCTTTGTGAGAAAAGAAATGTCAAATTTATTCAATTCTAATAAAATTTCACTCTAATCACAAAATTATTAAGATGTCCATTGAAGCTACAAGTCCAATTGCTAATTTTATCTTCACAATAAGAAAAAAATCTCACTTTGGGGTTCATCCCATAGTGTAATGATAAAGTGGTAGTGTTGTTGTGACCATCAGGGTTCAAACCTCCATTAGACCATTGTGATTGCATGCTGTTGATCCGATATATTCCCAAATGTAATGTTGAAATTATTAATGGTATTCATGTTTAATACAGTGTTGAAATTATTAATGGACGTTGTGGCTCGTACCAAACTAAAAATTTCCGATTAAAAAAAAATCAATCTCAATTACCAACCTAGTTAGTTAAAGCATACACGGTAAAATCTAAGACAGCCCAAGTTGAATGATATCCCACATCGACAAAAAATTTGGACATTAAGCAATAGGGCCCTATATATGGGTAGCGAGAAATATCGTTTAAACTTGCAGGTTCAAAGGGCGATGATGAGAGGTAGTTACTCACGATTTTATCATGTGAGAAGGGTGTCCGCCCGAGATTTTCTTGTTACGCTTAATGGGCACCCACTTCAAGATCCTTTCTGATCCCTTCATTTTTATGCGATCTCCTGTAAATTGGAGAAGATGCCTAAGCAGACAAATTAGTTCCATTTTTTTTGTAGCTCAGAGAAATACTCACCGGAGAAAGAAGGCCAGAACGGCTTTAGGGCATCAAGTGGAGTTTATGCTCTTTTTCTCCTCTTTTGTTTTTTTTAAGGATAAGTCTTAGGGTTTAACCTGCTGTCGATGGTTGTTTGAGATTGCAAAGTGTGTCTGAAAGTTTTCGATTACAAAATCCCCTGCAACTAATAGTAATCTATCCGGCAAACGTCTACCTTAACCATAATAAAGGTATTAAAGGCTTTTAACCCCCTAAAGAGCATTGCCTCGGCATTACCGCATATAATGTCCGAATGCTTAGGTTTTAGGGGTATCATTCGTTTATCATCCTAACAAAGCCGCTGATCATTTTATGCAGGATTGGTATTCTATATCATGCGGGTTCAGTCTCTTGGCTTATGCGAAGTGCTAATGGCTGTACGTTTTATATTTATCGATATAAAAGGGGTTGTTTGTAAGATTAAGTAGACTTCATGCAAAAGATTTCTATTTAGGATTTCTTTCGGATGTGGGAATACTTTTTATTTACGTCTATAGGAGGTTTTGGGTTTTAAAGGGTTTTTCCTGGTAACTTATTTATTCATATGAGGTAAATCCTTGTCTATTAAGTGTCTATTAAAATGATTTGCATATAGATATTTACCGGAAGCTCTCTAAATTAATTACCATCTTTATTATATTAAGTTAGGCAATATTGAATTGTATAATTTCGAGTCAGTTTCATTGATCATTATTTTACAAATTTGGTCAGCAATAACCCATTTCTCTCTTGGGATTTCTTTTGAGTTGCCTGTTTGGGGGCCTGTATTCTCTATTCAGATTCTCCCTGCTATCATGAGCGCTTAGTTGAGATGCTTCAATTTTTGTGGGTTTTTTTTTAAGAGCGATGAACACTGGGATCATAAGGCTTATTTAAATCATCTTTTGAATGAAACAAAAAGATGTTTTTAATAATGTCCAGGTGAGAATAACCTGAGAGCTGAACTGATCAATAATATATTAAAGGCCAACCAACAATTCAGAACACTTAATTCTGATCATCTCTTATGTCTGCGGATTGTAGATTCAATTGTTTTGTTGTTTTTGTTATTTACCGTTGGAAGGTTAACTTTTATAGAAGTAGCATTATTTACTTTTATTGGATGAATAGAGATAATTATAAAAACGGAGCCGAGTCTACAAAAAAATGTTAGCAGCTGAAGGGGCTAAAGGGGAGCATTGACAGCCGCAAAACAAGAACATGCTGAATGAGAAAACAGAGAAGGTAGGACCAAAAATACCATTGCTATATACAAAAAACAGCAGCATAGCAGAAGTAATGGCTCAGATTATACAATTAGCAGTGGAATAGGGCAGCGCAACCCCAACTAAACCATAATGTGAGCTGAATTAGAAAACAATCATATCTAAAGTCTTTGGAACCATCAGCCAAGAAGGGATGTTGTTCTGTCGTGAATACATCCTGAAATTTTCGTTTTTTTTGAAAAATGTTTTTGTAATACCATTATGCCCATTTAGATCATATCTAAACGCCCAATTCTGAAAAATGTTTTTGTAACAGCATTATGCCACTTTCAAATACATCAACACCTCTTGATGCCCGACTAACAGCTCTAAAAGCATTGATTAGTAAGCTCGTCATTAAAAATTTAGCTACTTTTCCAATAAGTTTTATAGCCCTCAATATGTTTGATAGCTTGTACAAACGCTCCCGCGTATAACACAACCGAAAGTGCTAAAATGTTTCACAACTAGTAGCCCAATGCAACGCCATCAACTAAGAAAGCTGCGTCTTGGAAACCAGCAGACAAGGAAGAGATGGTGATTTTGACACTACAAAAGAGAATTGAAGAGTTGTCTATCGGATATCCTTAAACCACTTGGAGCTGTGCTTGAAGGTTAAGATAGTGTATTTAATCTCATTGTTGGCATGTAAATTATCAGGACAATTGACAAACTCGACATTTGAAGAGAGATTCGAACAAATCATTTGAATATCAATTGGAAAGGGTAAGGAGGTGCCAACGAGAGTAATGAAGCTCCCAAATGAGTTTGAAGACGACCTGTTTGCGTGATTGAGTTATATTGGGTACATGGGAGGTATCAAGCAGAGCAGTTTTTCCAAGATCAATCACATTGGAGGTAGGTAGAAATTAAGGACAATATTCACCACCAAATGTTGCGCAGATGAGGGCAACATAAGTAGGCATGTTTTATGGATTTAACTTAAGCGGATAAAGACATGAGGGACATGAGGGAATTTTAATAGATTCAGCATTTGCTTTGACTTTTAGATTTGTAGGCTAAACTTGTTTCATTTTGTTCGATTGAATTCCTAGCTCTATTTAGCATTTAGGCCAGGTGAGAGCAAGATTATAGAATAAGTTGTCTATTAGTAATTTAACGGGAAAGTAGATAATTAGAGTGTCTTGAGCAAATTGTTAGGTTCATTCAATAGTCTTCTAAGAAAGCATCATCTTGGTTATCTTAAAAAATCAATTTGTTTTGGTTGTACAATGTCTTGGGTTATAAGTTTTATTTGATAAGCCAAGGTTTTGGAAATGATTTTGTAGGAGGTGTTAAGTAATAGGTAGCTATCCATTTAGATTGTTTTCATCTTTGGCTTTGGGGAGAAGTTTAATCAATCTTTGATATACGATAGCCCTCAATGACTTTATTTAGCTCCTTAATGGTAAACATAATAGAAGTCTTCATGAATGTGAGGCCATTGAGTTCTATGAAACTCCAATGGAAGCTTGTCGGTCTTTGGGTTTTTCCCCAAAGCTATACTATAAAGAGCTTCATCAATCCCTTCCATGGATAGGTGACGATCAAGGTTATTACTATATTTAGGGTCTATTTTGCATAGGATATAGTTTGTGTAATGTCCCTTGTCCTAGTTTGCCCTAGTCTTTGCTTAATGTCTGCCAATTTGGGTTAGGGTTTCCACTTTTCAATTAAATATCTCCTCTAAGTTTGAGATAGGTTATTACTATATTTGGGGTCTATTTTGCATAGGATATAGTTTGTGTAATGTCACCTGTCCTAGTTTGCCCTAGTCTTTGCTTAATGTTTGCCAATTTGGGTTAGGGTTTCCACTTTTCAATTAAATATCTCCTCTAAGTTCAAGATAGGTTATTACTATATTCGGGGTCTATTTTGCATAGGATATAGTTTGTGTAATGTCCCTTGTCCTAGTTTGCCCTAGTTTTCGTTTAATGTTTGCCTAGGGTTTCCACTTTTCAATTAAATATCTCCTCTAGGTTCAGGATTGGAACATGCATTCTCCACATGAACAACAATCCAACATACACGAACATATATTGTTAACATTATTAACATAATGGTAATCATATTCATTGATTGATCACAAATGTAACTATTATATACTAAGAAAACACTTCGCCCATTGGAGGAAGCCAACATAGCTTATAAGTGGTTTGGTTCTACCACCCCTCCATAGCCCATCTCTTCCTTGGTTCTAGCGGACTTGGGTGGAACCTTAAGCCAACCACCCCTCTATGGCCCATTCCTTTTTTGGTTTGGGCGGACTTGAGTGGAACCTCTACTCATCCATGGCCCCTTTTGACCTTGGGATTGGGCGGATTTTAAGTGGATCTTAAGTGAGGCCTTTAGGTTGTACCACTTTTCTTAGGCCCTTCCTCCGAGCAAATTTTCAAACACTCTTTAGGCAATCAATATATACTAGCGCATATAATTATTTCTTTAATTCAACATCAAAATCCAATCCTAGCATGATAATGACAATACTATGAAGATCATTCTATTTGTAATCCAATTGTACATGCATTTAGAAATAAGAAAGAAGCTTTCACACATGGACATAAATGCCTTATTGTTGGTAATCAGATGATGCACGTTGGAAATGTATTTACTGTTAAGAGGTTGTCTCGCTAAATGCAATCAAATAGATTTAGAAACTAGTCAAACTATGTCTCAATTAGTCTCCACATATATATTAGATTGTTTGTTGAGAATGTAATGATGTATTTCTATATTAAGTTGCTACTATGGCCAGGTCGAGTCACACAAGGTCAGGTTACAGATTTAAAAGCAATTCTGAGCGAGAATTTAGATTGAATATGTCATTCAGGCAATGCAGAAATCTGTTTGCATGTTGAAGGTAGTTACAAATTTTATTACACAGATAGGTGGAAATCATTAATGCACATAGAATACACAATCAGACAATCATTTTACTCACTCATTTTACTCATTTAGTGATCTTAAGTTGAGAGACCAATTGTTAAGGACTAAGTGAGTATTTCTCACTTGACGGGGGTTTTAGACTTCTTCAGGCAGTATCGATCTTTTATGATTGTTCTATTTTTTTCTTCTCTTATTTTCTACCTCCCTATTTCTATCCCTCCCGATCATTCCCTTGTATCATTCAAGGAGACGCGTCTTTTTACCATGCCCCTTATGCCTAAGGTTAATTACTGTCATTGATAATTAATCGTAGTTTCTATATGCACTCGTCATTTGTGGATAAGAAGGGTCTAAGGAAGCTAGATAAGTATCGTCTTAACGGGTCCGATGAAAGTCAAATAATATAGGCGTCGATTTATTTGTTTGGTGGTTGCAATAGATAGTAGCGGCGACTGATGTCTTCGATTGCAATCATCTATATTTATTTGCTAATTTTACATTAATTATCATATCATATAAAAATGATATTTATAATAAAAATGTTAATTTTATTTGACATTAATTATAACTAGTATATATAAATTAAATATTAATACATATAATATACGTCGAGATATATCATTTTGGAGACCTATTTTATTTATTTCTTAAAAAGAATGAAATACCATTAGGGATTACGGTTACCTATTTAATTTTGTAGTTGGGGTTAGAGTTAGATTCAATCTTTTATTATTAATAACTCTTTCTTTTTTATTTTTTTTAAAATAAATAAATATTATTAACCAAATTCTTAATTGGAGATAACTATCTAAAATTGATTTATTCAATTAAAGTAAAAATTAACAATTTGGATAAGGACAAGAATGTGATGGTGGATTTTTTTAAATAAACTCACTAATCGTGGCTTCTTTATTCTTTATTATTTTAAATAGAGATATATATATATATATATATATATATATATATATATATATATATATATATATATATATATATATATATATATATATATATATATATATATATATATATATATTTGATACTTGTAGTTTTATATAAATTCGATATTGAAGAAGATATACCATTCGGTGAATGTAAGTAGGGAGTCCATCCGGACACAAATTTAACAAAACCAAACCCAACCGGTGCATTACCGCATTGGAACAATTTAACAACCGCATTACGAAGCAAACAAAAGACTAATAACCATTGATACAAAAAAGAGTCGAAGGCCGACCCTCAACCAACTTAAGACGAGATTTACAAAATATTTTGTGCAGAAGTCCACCAGAAATGACAGTAAATAACAATAAAACTTAAAAGCTTCAGACACAGAGGCCAACCCTCACATGAAACCGTTGATTTCAGCAAACCTTACAAAACCTTCCATCCACTCCAGCCCCTCCACCGGCACCATCTTCAACTTTTGCTTCAAGAAATCCACAGCCACATCTGCAATCTTTCTGTGCCTCGACAATGCAGGCCCTTTGAAGTCTAAGAGAAAGGGATAAACTTTAACAACGTCCTCCATGTCCCATAGGAGAGCCAAGTCAGCCGAGCGCGGAATGCCTTTGCCTATGAAGGCCACTTTCATTGTTTCCTCAAGTCCACCGAGCAAGTCGTCACAGAACAAGCGCACCAACATCTCCTTAGCCACTGCCTTCGGGGTCTCCAAGTCCAAAAACACTGCAAGAAATCGAGAGGAGATATGGGCATTATCTTTGGCATACTCCTTTCTTTCCAGGTGTTCTTTACTAAGGATCATTTTGACCGCAACCAACGACACCGGATCATCCTCGGACAAAATTCTCTTTAATCTTTGGTCTGTAACTTCCCGAAAGACAATCTGCCTCTCCGTAGCCATCAGAGAGACTGGTGTGTCGACCCCAAAGCTTTCCAAACCTTCCACCGAAATGTTGATGATGAATTTCGACTTTGTCGTCTTTGCCATTTGCAGAGCATTGACACTCGTTCCCTGCACAGAAACAAAAGACAATGCCAAAATTTGAAGACAAAGCATTAAAAATGATATCAACGGATCCATTAATAGACCCGTGAGAGGATCAGTTAGGCCTCCACACATGAAACTGAATAATGGCGGGCGATCATCTCGTCCTTGCCATGAAGATTTGCTACGGGCTCAGTCCTTCCGCCTACAAACCATAATCACTTCGAATGAAGTGAGACGCCACCCGACCCTTCAACTGTCATTTCTATGATTGTCGTACCCGACGTGTCACACAGACGACGCCTTGAATGCATAGCCATACATTCCCCCTATCGAACACCAAAGGCTCCGCGATTTTCAAGAGCAAAATACTTTTAAAAAACCAACTCCACCCCACGGCAATTTAAAGAGGCCAAAGGATGACATGGCAATGCCACCTCCGCAAGCACCAAAACCGTCCCAAAGCCACCTCATGCCCACCCAGGAATTCGAGTGGCCAAAAGAGGGGCTGGGGGGAGCCCACCCAACTGCCCACTTTAAAATATATATTATTAACTCTATTTGCCTTTTTGTTTTCTTTTGTTTTTGATAAGGATAAGACCATGGCTGTGATTTTTTAAAATAATTATTGTGTTGCTTTTTCTTTTTTTTAATAATTAAATATTGTTAAATGTTTGTTGTTTTTTGTTTTTCTTTCACGGATTGTGTAGCCTCCTATAGGCACCGTGCTACCATTGTAGGGTTACGCCTCTCAGTGTAATAATATTTCAAATAATTATAATTATGATGAACAATATTGAGATTATTTGTATTTTAATATTCGTTTGATCTTATTATTTGCATTTCAATATGTTCGAATTTAGGGGACATGATAGTTTGCAACACATTCTTCAATCATTGGAAGAAGCGGGTCTATAGTTGATTCATCATTAAAAAGATTTGAAGTGGACATTAAAGGTTTGTAAAATAGTAGATTGGTTGGTTTGTTGGGAACTTTCCTTAGACCCTCTATCCCCATCCTTGATTAATTGGAGTTAAACACACACTTGTGCTCCTTTTCCTTTGTACATAGCCAACTTCTTGAGTAGATTTTTTGTTTTAGCCATTGATTAGTGGAAGGAGATATTAAGAGGATCAAATAGTTAGTTGATCTTTAAGGTATTTTTCAAGTTTATGTCATTTGGTAGAAACTCTTTGCTCATAGTCACGATGAAATCATGTACAATTGGTAATGATTCTTTCCTACCAGTTGATCCACTTGTCATGTTGGGGCTTTGGTTCAGCTTTCCAAATTGCTAAAAGGCCATCAATGCAATCTTGTTGATTTAAGTGCAAGACGTTTAGTTTGTAGGGAAGTTCATTAGGGAGAAGAGGAATCGATGAAGGAAAGGGTGTTAAAGATGGAGAGATGGTCAAATAGTAGCCAAGAGACCCAAGTGGACCAAAAGGCCAACATGGGAGGGGTGTATATGACAATTAGGGGAAATGTGTAAATGGTCCAAGTGATTCATTTTTCACAAAGAAAAAACACTCACAATAGTTGGAGCAAGTATACTAATGTGGCATTTGAGTGTTAGTTTTTCCTAAGAGAGGATCATAGACTCCTAGAGAGTTTCGAGCCAAATTCCAAGCTTCAAATTTGGTATGGGATAGAAGGGAGGAGCTATCCCAACTAAGGTTAGATGGGTGTTCAACCATGTTGAAGTCAGCCCCCAAAATCCACTCACCAATAGGAAGATGAAGATGAATCCATTGGAGCATAAATGGAATGAAAGTTATATCAAGTGCCTTGAAAAATAATAGTAATCCAAATTCAACAATTATACGTAAGATTTGAAAGCCACATGTTTGGCGAGCCAAGGAGCAAGACCCAAAATGGCCCCTGCCACTATTATCATTGTGGTTTGTGTGGAAAAAATAGGGCCTCTTGTCAAATAAAGGCGAGAATGGCCTCCAATCTCACAACATTAACTTTCACCTCTAGAAGCATGATTATATCAGTTTGGTTGTTTTGAATAGAGTGCTTGACATGAGACTTTTGAGCGGGATAGTCTTTGAACATTCCAAGATTGGACATTACACTTCATTGTGAAGAATTAAGAAGAGTTTCCTCATCCATCGACAATGTAGTGAATTAATTTTTTGAAATCTAGGCTTGAGTATCCATAATATTATCTAAGTTGTTCTTGAGAGGGAATTTTGGACCGAGAGTACGCGAGACTATTAGGTTGAGTTGGAATAAGGGACTCGACAAATCTATATTTGGGCATGGTGGGAGCCTCTTTTCGTCTTTTAATGTCTATGTTTCTAGCATCTAACATGGTATCTTTGAAGGATTTGGGACTATATGGGGATGTAGGGTGAATAGAGGATGGTATGGAAGGTGGAAGTGGTGTGTTGGCAATGGAAGGTATGCGATTATAAGTGGGTTGGAGAACAACATCAAATTTCAGGTTGGCTTCAACTAAAGTAGCAAAGGCAAGGCTACAGTTATTTGGAGGAGTTTGTTGTTGATGTGGTTTACGAATTGGGCAATTTTGAATGAGGTGTCCTCGATGATAATAGAAATCTAAGTGTGTCATAGTCATAGTGGTAAGTAACTTTTGGAGTGAATGTGATGCATATTTTCAAATAGTTAGGTGTTGATACCATCAAAGGATATTTATTTAGAACGGCAAATGAAGACTTGGAGTTTGTAAGACTTCATGTCTCAAGCTAGTGGCTTCCCTACAAAAGAGGGGAAGGGGCAAATTCACTCAGAAATCATCATTTACCATACTAGCTCATGAAATGCTCAACAAAATGTTTTAGAAATTAGCACCTAAACCTAATTATATGAATGGATTGATGAACTACTGCAACAACCAAACACACTAATTTTCAACAGACTTAATATTTTATTAAAAAGAGTTCTTGCTAATGTTTAAAATACATTTATTTTAATGAGTTGAATATGTATGCTTATTATAATATGCAATGAAATAACTTACACAAGAGAAGAATATAATATGAAATATGTTGAAAATAATTGATAATAGTTTAGAATAACAGGCTAATTCGAGGGGGGAAACCTCTAAATATCTCCAATGAAAACACAATTCACAATCTGATGGTCAAACAAGACTCGCTACCTCTTATATATACATTACTTATGCTTTGGATATCATCCAATCCAACCTAGATACTCATATATAAGCTTTAGGTTGATTTAAATAACTAAATAACAATATAATAATGATAATACATCTTAACTAAGAGTTAAGGTAGCTATAGGTGGACTACTCATAATCTCATGTATGTTTTAAAATCATTGTCATAATCAAGTGTGGATACTTCTGAATGAACTCTTCATCCTCCCATGTGACACCTTCAATTGGTAAATTCTTCCATTGGATAAGATACTTAGTGAGTTTTTTAGTCCTTATCTTCTTTTTCCATGTCCAATGAATGAAATCTAGTTCCAATATGATTCTTTCTTCTTCATTGAACTTTGGTAATATTGTTTGAGGGGGGATGTTATTCCCAATTAACTTATTCAATCAGGAAATAAGAAAAAATGGATGTATCTTTGTTATTGGCAGAAAATCAACCTCGTAGGCAACACTATCTATCTTTTGTATGATTTGGTGTGCGCCATAATATTTTGGATATAACTTGTTCTTTGTCTATTGTTTCAATGATATTTGTTTGTAAAGTTACAATCTCAAGAAGACTTAGTAGCCAACTTTAAAACTTCTTTCACTATGGCGGTCCGCTTGATGCTTCATTTGATTTTGTGCCATGGCTTTATTCTCCTTGAGTCTTGAAAGTACTTGTTGATGAAGCATGTGATCCTCCACAACTAGAACTCTTGGTGACGCCTTCAATGATGATGTGATGGAAGGAGGATGATATCCATATAGTTCCATAAATAGAGACATTTTTTATTAACTATGAAAGGAAGTTTTCTACCACCATTATGCTATTAGTAGCCAATTTACCCATTGAGACTGTTTATTTGAAGTGAAACAACATAGATATCCTTCCAAACACTTATTAACATCCTCAATTTTCTCATTAGATTGAAGATGGTATGAAGAACTCTGAGTCAATTGAGTGCTCAAACATGAAAATAAATCTATCTAAAAATCACTAGTAAATATAGGATCACATTCATTGACAATAACCTTAGGTGTACCACCTTATATTGTAGCATGTTCTTTTTTTGTTTTCTTGTTAACTGTCTTCAATATTAAAAAAACATAAAATTCTAACATAAGATATCTTCAATCACTCCCACACTAATTATCACATACATGTACAAGTCCACTGCCCAAAATGCAATTCAATATATGAAATGTATCACAAACAACTCAAAAAAATATTGCCTCACTACTTCCACAATACTTGTACATACTTGTCTACCAACCAAAGAGCAACTCAATATTTGACATCTATTTCAAACATAAATCAACCAATCACAAGATTCATACATTAAGGTATAAACCATAACAACAAAAATCTTTTGGAGAAAATTTGGCAAACTAAAAGTATAAGATTTTTTGAAAAAAATGAGATTTAAAAGAGAAAAATTGGAAAAAAATATCAGATTTTTAAAAAATGTTTAAAATGTTGAAAAAGAGA
This sequence comes from Sequoia sempervirens, assembly GCA_007258455.2. NCBI lineage: Eukaryota > Viridiplantae > Streptophyta > Pinopsida > Cupressales > Cupressaceae > Sequoia > Sequoia sempervirens. Next base: position 7,882 of record VDFB02068997.1, on the reverse strand, counting down.
CAAAAACTACTTATTTTTTAAATTTAAAGGCATTTCCATAGCATAGAGATATAAAGAGCAAATAAAATAGAGAGTTTAACCCATGAATTTCCAAATAAAAAGTTTGTCTAAAATAGCAAAATATATTGTAGCACGTATGCTTTGCTAGTAAATGATTATTGTTAGAACTATGAATAAACATGAGACACAAGATCAAACAATGAACAAAACCACCTTTCATGCAAAGAGTTGCAAATAATGATTTGCTATATCCTCAACAAGGAAAACTTATAGAATGGACCTCAAGAATCTTCAAGGAGATCAAGAAATAATACAATGAGGGTGAGTGCTTTACAAGAGCAACCCTAAATGATAAAGGGATTGGATCATGATAAGTATCAACATCCTATGTGATGAGACAAAATGATTTAATAATAGCTCACTTCAGTTAACATAAAAAATTACTTCTAAGTTTAGCTTAAGTGCATGAAATGAATTAGCCTAATAATCGATAAAATATTAATTAATTATTAGCTAATGCATGTTTATTGTAACACCCCCCATTAAAATGAACTTAGGGGGTAGCTAAAAACTCTAAAAAACTAATACATAAAAAACAAAAAATACACGATGGGTCCTAACAAACAAGGTATGATGAGGTACCCATATACAAATAATCTAATCTCTCACAACTAGAGAAAAAGGAGAAAACCTCATGGAAAAACTCCTTTCCAAAAGAGAGAAAGGTGAATGAAGGAATGAAAAGCTTCCAAAACAATGTCTTAAAAAATAGGAACATAAAGAATATAATTGAAGCATGAAGAAGTTGTAGACAAATATCGAATGATGAATGTGTTAGTACTAAAATGAAGAACCTCCTCTAAAGCAAATGATGATTAGGATCAAAAAGACAAGAATTTGCATGAGTGCCCCTAACAACACTACTCAAATCAAATGGAAAACAAAAGAAAACATATGGAACTTGAAGATACAAATGAAACAAGTACCAATAGTCTGAAGAACACTGATCAAATGAAAATGGGAGGTCACCTCCAGAAATAAGAATCCAAGAGTGTCCATATGGTAAATGTTTCATCTCACCAAAATGCATGGGTAACCAATCATTGCATCTTCCTGGTGCATAGAAACAAAATCTAGATACATAGATCACTCCAAAAATGAAACCAAGGAAACATTAGCACCGATAGTAGAAACCCCACATAATGCGAAAAAGGGAGAGCCAAAACAGGTCCAATGAAACTATCACCAAGAAGTGCATGTAGGAGAACAAAGAACATCTAAACATGCACATGAAAGTACCTACAAATAAAAAAAGTGTGCAAACAAGGCACACACGCACAAGGAAAGAATCACTAGGAATTTATGTTGTCGTGGAAGGAACACACTTGACAACCCCCCATGGCACTTTATAACATAGTGTGAGTACAAAGGGCACAATAGAATGTGCAAAATCCTTAAAAAAGATACACCATAATGGCACTTTATCTCAGTGCATCTACAAAAAAAATTGCATACAAAAATGTCTACAATGCCCAATAGGACAAAAAACTAGAAATACATCTACAACAACCAAAAACAAGTCATCCCATGCAAACAAAAAGTTTCTAAAAGATGAAATGTCCAAGTAATTCACTAGAATGTGAAAACATAAAAAATTAAGTAAAACGTACCTGAAGAAAAAATTGGAAAAATTGCATGGATAGTTGTGAAGAGCTCTGAAAGACCGTCTCAACATTGTTGGAATTATGAAAAATAGATAAACGGTTCAAAATTTGTGAGCTTAGGAGTTGAAATAACACCTCTAACTTTGATAGGTGATAAAATGCACCAACAACAAAATATGAGAAAAATACTAGCACCATTGGATAGTGCTTAGAACCAATTTTCCGATGATATCGTGTTTTCCCAACTTCAATAATTGAACGAAAAGTTATCACAATTTTTCCAATCTTGCTAAAATTGAAAAAAAAGCCCCCCAAGGGTTGGACGTTGGTCGCCCATATGACCCTAGGGTGGCTGATTTAAAAATAAAAAACAAAAAACAAAAAACAATGAAGATTTCATATTTTCTCTTGTAACTCTAGTTGAAAAAAAAAAACTCAAAAATCAAGAAGGGGTTCGTTGAATCCATGCTTTGATATTATGTTAAAATTGTGAATAAACACGAGACACAAGATCAAACAACGAACATCAAGAATCTTCAAGAAGATCAAGAAATAATACAATGAGGGTGAATGCTTTATAGGAGCAACTCTAAATGACAAAGGGATTAGATCATGACAAGTGTCAACATCCTATGTGATGAGACAAAATGATCTAATAATAGTTCACTTCAGTTAACATAAAAGAACACTCATAAGTTTAGCTTAAGTGTATGAAATGAATTGGTCTAATAATCAATTAAAGATTAATTAATTATTAGGTAATGCATGATTTGTTGGGGTATGGTGTTATACACCATTGCATAAATTAATTTATTATAATGTTGTAATTAAATAAGTATTTAGTTGTGATGCACCTGGGTGGTGTGGTTAATCACACTAGGTAATTATTTGGGGACCACTTTATGTTGTATTGTAACATTGTATTATTATTTAATGTGTGGGAGACATGTGATAATAATTTAATATTAGGAAAATCTTTAAATAAAGTGAAAACTTAGTATCCAATATTAAATAAGGGGCTAGTGGTTTTCGTGGCACGTGGTTTTATGTTACCACTTGGTTGTATTTGTGTGAGTTTGAGTCTATAAAAGTAAGCACATGTTTAGTGGTTAAGGTTGGCTGGGTGAGTGGGTTGTCATTATTGAGTCTTTCTGAGGAGTGCATATGTGAAGCATGGCATGGGCTGTATGGAATCATGCTTGTACAAATGAAGATGCATTGAGAGGCTTGATTCTTTAGAGGTATTCATTGTAACTTTTGTATTGCTTTATTGCTAAATAATATGATGGAGTATGGATGCTTTTGGAGGCTAGGTTTTTCCCTCTTAAGGGTTTTCTTAGGGTATATCTTGTGTTATCATGTGGCTTGTCTATTTGATCTATGCATTATCGTTACTTGTATGCATGTTTATCTCTCATGGGGTTATGTAGGAAATAGATTAAGATTGCGGGTTAAATGCAATATTTCCTAACAAGTGGTATCAGAGCTTTCATGGTTGATAGATTTTTGTTATAACTCTAGTTTGAGAGTTTTTTGCAAAGTTGAAGCCATGGGCATGCATGTTAGGTTTGAGGCATTACAAGATATGAAACACATGTAGGTGTTTGTTTGCATATTTGGGCTTTTGGGTTGTTAAGATTTGTTGGGTTTATTGCAAATCCAAAGCTTTCAAAATTTGGGTCAAAAAGGGTTTCTTGGTTTGAGTTTTCATATGAGGATTTTGTAGAGAAAATTCCATGGATGACCTCTTGAGACAAAACTGACCTCACCATTGGATCTAGGAGGCCCAAAACATGAAAAATGACATAAAGTTCGACCTATTTTAGAAAAGTTGAAAAAAAGACAAGTTTTTAATCATATGGCCTTTTTGGCTGCCCAATTTTTCCATGTGCAGAAAATGTTTGAAAAAGAAAAATAATTATTCTACGGAATTTTTTTTCCTGCACCTGCAAAATAAAAAGGTTAAAAAGGGTTGATTGAAAAAATCTTTATTAATATATATATATATGTATGTATGTATGTATGTATGTATGTATGTATATATATATATATATAAAGGTTTTTGGGGGGGTCAGACCCCCTGCACCCATACCCGCTCTACAGACTGCCGACGACAGGTACTGTCGGTGGCAGTCTTGTCAGCTGCCGTTGGCAACCTGTTGGTATCACCACTACCAATATTTTCAATCCAACAGGGCCAACCATTAAAAAAATCTGTCACCTTATTAAAAAAATTATAAATAGCTTATAATGTCTTTAAAATTCTGCCATATGTAAACCCTCAGACCTCAAAGAATATATAAGTCGAATTTAATAAATGGTCGGGTTCGAAAAATAAGGGGGGAGTATAAAATTTTTAAAATGCAAAATTAAATTAAATTGAAATTTAGTTTGGAATTCGCCACCCTAGGTGGTGGCGCCACTGGTGGGCCACCAGTGTTCATCCACATAGCCAAATTAGAGCAGTTTTCTTTTGAGAGGCATAACTTTTTCCCAATATGCCCATTTTTTGACTTCTTGTAGTTGTCAGAAAACTCTTTTCGTGCTCTTCACTATGGGATAGGTTTGGCTGGATGATTTTCTATTTTCACCTGTTTTTAGAGCTTGAAACATAGATGTTCTCAGTTACACTATTTTGAGCATAACTTTTACATACTGAATTGGATTTTCAATTTCAAAGAGACATTGGAGAGCATTTGCAGTGTATTACACAATGGTTCAAATTGTTTATCATTTTATGGATCAGGATGATTTTGGTACTTGTTTATTTGATTGTAGATGCCTGAGATTTTGGGTATGATTGTGTGAGCATCCGAACGAATCAAGAGGCGAACCTTGAGGGAGTACATGTTTTATATGATATTTATGTTGGTACAACCGATTATTAGTTTGGTGCTTCTCAGTACAGGTTTACAAGTGATTTTTAGAGTTGGACTTTAATGGTGACAAGTACACAAGTTGTCTTTGGTTTTGAGGATATGGTTGGACATGGTTTGAGACTTGGAGTCTCGTATGGGTGATAGTTGAGTGTAGGTACAATGATGGTTATGGTGTCATGGATATGTAGGTACACTTGATGTATTAACATGACATGATCATGTATGTGGTTGTTTGGTGGTAATATGGTTTGGCGATTAGGAGATTACTCTTATCTTATTGATGCTTATTTGGTTCCTTGACTATGATTACTCATTTGTGTACATGTTTGAAAAATCAGATCTGTGGTTGATTTGGTGTTTGAGTCTTGATGTCTATAGGATTATCTTATTCGATATCTCATTTTTTAGGTTACTGATGTGATTATGATTTTGCATGCTTCATTGTTTTGATCACGAGTTATACAGGTTTGTGGATTAGCTACCCATTTGTTTGTAATGGGATGACTTGGTGCAGATTGTCTATATCCACGAGATTGGTTCAATGTTGATGCAGATTTTGTTAGTTGGACTTGTTTGTGGTCATTTGTACATTGGTATGTTGCTTTGAGATTGAGAGGATGGATGGTTAGAGTACTTGATTAGTTGGGTGAAGGGACTTGTAGCATGAGGTTTGATCACGATGTCATGATAGCTTGGTATATTTCATTGGTTATACACTTTTAGTGGGAGCTTTTGATAGTGATGATTTGGTGGTGTTGGATTGGTTTGGTTTGTGATGTTTTGATGGCGGTTGCATGTATCTTCTTGGCTTGGAGATCTTGGTTTCACTTGTATGTTACTGACATTGCAATTGAGTGTGTGCAGACCTAGATGATCTTCATGGAGGAGATGGTAGTCAAGATGACATGTGTATCTCAGTATCACAGTTCAATGGGAGTTGTTGGCAGTGACATGGGTGCATCATTGGTGATGGTTATCTTCATGTGATTGGAGATGTGAGTTCTTGGTTTAGAGTATGTTTGATATTATGTCATGGTTTACTCTTGATACTAGCTTAGAGTTTTGGCATGATATGTTTCTCTTGAGACTAGTATGTATGCATTGGTGCATGTGATCTCCCAGGAGGAGATGGTTAGATCATGATGTCATGATAGGTTCCTAATTCTACAATTGGAGCTTTGACATTGATCTTGATGGTTCTCTTTGTATTGAGTACATTGATCATTTGCTTGATTACTTCATGATGGTGCTATGTTGCTGTGATAGGTCGAATTAGGTGGTTAGAAAGCAAGCAACAAGCCAAAAGAGTGCAAATAAACAACTTAAACAACCTACACTTCAAGATTAGCCTAAGTTAGAAACAAAACAAGACAAAGCCACAAAATGGAACTTTATACCTTGCGTTGAGTCGATTCTTTGGTTGGCCCTTCGATCTTTGACATGTATGCTCCTTGGATGGCAAGATGCAAGCTAGATGAGGATGTGAAGATGGGTGCAAGTGGATGAAAACAAGAAAATGGCTAAGTGTTGGTTGAGAAACAAAACTGCAAGAGTTTGGCTAGCACAAAATGATCTCTCTAAAATGAGAGAAAAGAGGGGGTATTTATAGGATTTTTGGGAAACCTAAGGGAAATGGACGGTTGAGATTGATCCACCAAATATCAAGATGTAGGGCTAAGGTGAGTTGAGAACTCACAAGCCCTCACATCTTGACATGTGGCATGTGAGATAGCCCTAAAAGGTGAAGTGGACATGAGGTGGAAGGAGAAGGACATGACATGGAGAGGGGTACAAAGTACCTTGGGATTGGACAAGATCTCCTCATAAAGGAGGTCATTGTCCCCATGTGGGTGAGAGGACATGTGAGGAATTAAAAATTCCTCAAATATTCTCATGGGGATGGGAGAAAGAATAAATAATGAATAGAGGACATGTGGGGAGAAGTGAAGGAATTAAAAATTCCTTTTAGGTGCCTTGGGGGATTAAAAGGTGAATTAAAAATTCACATGGGGAAGGGGGATGCCTTGTCCAAAAGGAGAAAGCCTTTAATAAGGTTGACTCAAGGACATGTGCCATAAATAGGATGAGGATTAGGTTAGGCTAATCAAATGATTAAGGTTGTGCAAGTACCCAGTTAGATAGGCTAATGACTGATTAGAGGCAAGTGGGAAATTATGGAGGATGTGACCTTAATGATGATTAAGAGTGTGCACATGCTAACCCTGGTTAATTAGAAGAAGATGAAGTAATTAAAATGGATTAAGGACCAACTTGCAAAAGTTGAAGGATGTGACCATGAGAGAGAAAAGGTGAATTAAAAAATGAATTTTAATTCAAAAGAGGAATATGAGTAAATTAAATAAAAGGGCATATTTATTTAATTTAGAGGAGGAAGAGGGGCAAAGTATTAAATTGAATACTTTAGGACCTTTGTGCAAGATGCAGGGTATTAATTAAACACCTGGTTTAATTAATATTGACAAAGGGGATGAGCAACCGGATGAACAGGGAGACGCGTTTGATCATATGGAAGTGATCAAAATTAGACGTCTACATTTTTCCCCTCTTCGAAAGACTATTAGAATAATAGGGTTTCGAAGAAAAACAGGATGCAGATGACTCTATAGAGAAAGAGACCAGAAAAAGAGATGCCCCAGCATGGGGGAACGCGCGTGAGCTGCCCCGAACGGAGGGAATGCGGAGAGGATGCCCCAGCCAAAGAAAGGTAGGGTTAGAGCGACGGGTTAGGAGGGAATGGTAGGGTATGCCCCCTCGAGAAGGGGGACGGGGGAGGAAAAGGGAGCCCCGGTCAACTTCTCGAAAGTATGGAGTAGTACGTGTTGTTGGAAAGAGCACGGAAAAATGAGAAGAACGGCGCTTGAACGGAGTCAATCGGATATACGGTGTGCAAATGGCGGCCCCGGGAAGAAAGAGCTTGGATGAATTAATCGGCGAGATTTTTTGGTTAAAAAAAGGAAAAAAAAAGACCATGAGGTGGAAAAGTGAAAAGGGGATAAAAGGTAATTGGGGACTTACCTTGGGCCCATTTTGATAGCTGTCAAGTGGAGAAAGAGGAGAGAGAGACGAGGAGGCGAGCAAGAGCGGACATAATGCCGGAGTACGACAGTGACGTCATTCACCGGGCGAACGAGAGACGGATATTTTTCACCCATTGCGCGGTACCCCGCCAGGTTAGCTCAAAACCGGTCTGTGGATTTTTATTTTTGTGTTTTTCAGCATTTTGGCACGTATTTTCGAAAAACAAAAATATGGGTTTTTTGCGGGGCGTCGAAAAATGAAATGGGTAGGAAAAAAATTTTGGTGGGTCATCTCGGAATG
>VDFB02068996.1:0-110040 GCA_007258455.2 Sequoia sempervirens | reverse complement strand
AAAGATCTAAAAGGTTACGTGCAAAACATTTGAAGATGTTAGTTCCTTGAATTTGAGAAAATGTATTATCTTGTTAAAGTGTCAAAAGAAATCCTTAGAAATAATCAAAGCACATTGAATAATGGAGGGAAGCCTTTTCATTAAGTAGTTCAAGTTTTTCTTTGACCAAGTCAATTTTGTTTAGGGTTTCAAGAGCTTCTACAGGTTACTATGGCGACCAAGACTGTTTCATATGCCATATTGAAGGGGAAAACATGGAGTTTTAATTTTCTTTGACTCTCAACTTCTAAGTTTCATAGGTATGAAACGTGGGATTAATGTTTTCTTCCATTTATTAGCTTTAGGGGCACTATCCTGAGGTATTTAGAAGTGACCAGGAATAGCATGAAAATATTTCAAATTCATGGAAATCATTCAATAAATGACACAATGGTGAGTCCTACAACATATCAAATCCATCATCAATGATAATTATTAGATGACTATCTTGAAAGGAGAAGGTAGATGTTAACCTTGTTCAGTTACTGTGTAAAAGTTTATCATTTCAGGAGAGGAAATTTGCACACCAATGCTTCTTTACTCTAACAACTTGTAATATAGCAGTTTCTACTATAACAAAAATGTGATATTTTGGAGACCATGAACATAATGTTGAAAATTCATCATAAGAAGATTCAAGATTAATTGATTATCAAGGAGAGTCTCCATATAAACAGGATCTAGTTGTAGCTATTGTTGCTTATGAATATAATCTCATTGCTAGAAAAAATTGGACTGGATTTGGAGAGGAATGGAAGGAAAAGCCTATGCACAATATTGCAAATACTGGATTTCTTTGAGATTTGAGGTGGAAGTCTTCAAAAGGCTGAGTTGAGCATCAGGAAGAAATTCATTGAATGCAAAGAAAACAAAGGGAAGTTTGAAGGTTAATTACAGTGATATAGCAAAAGGAGCAATAAAAACATAGTGGCAACAAGGTTGATTCATTGCAATGTGGTTCTGTTGCATCAAATGAAAATGAGAAGGAAAAGATTCTCAGTAGGCATTCAAGTCTGAGTGTGAAGTTAATGAGAAGCAAGAGAAACTTCAAGTGTTAAAGAAAGTAGTGAACAATCTAATCACTGATGACAACTGTAGTAATGAAATAGGTTATGAAAATTATCTCTGCAATCACTACATCTCAAGAAGAAAATTTAGTCACATTTTTAGTAATGATGTAAGTGTTGTTGTTAACTAAGGCCTTTCTTTGGCTTGCACAAAAGGTTGAGTATATTGAAACAACTCTCATGAGTCATGTGCTTATGGAAGGATAGTGAGAGAACAAGCAATTTTTACCTTTTATTTGAAGCTTGTTAGAGATTTGCTTCATCTATCTTTGTAACTTTTCTCCTTCCTTGTCATATTTATATACCACAACCTGCTACATTTAATCAATGAAATCTTGATATCGTAGTTGGTTAGTCTCATCCATTTGGCATGAAAGAGGGAGAATATTCTTCGCAGAAAGAAAACTATATTATTGTTCAAGGGACAACACTCTTTCTAAGTAATTATGACCTCCATTTGCTACATGCATGATTACTGTGAAAGGATTCCAAAGCAATATAAACATGATTATGATCACAATGGTCAAGACTTTGATCATGTTGGTCACGATTTCAACCTTGGTGCTCGTGATTCTGGTTGTGATTTTAATCACAATAGCCCTTTTTGAGGTCAAGGTTTTAAGAAAGAATTGATATTAGCAAAATGTTTTGACATTGAAAAGAATGCACTAGATGATGAAACACAAGACTAGAAGATGGTTCCCTATATACAACTATGTGTGGTTAGATTTTCTCCCATTTCACAATGAGATGTTTAATCCAAATTCTTTCAACATTATCTTTCCTTTCAAAGGTTCATTTTTGAGAGGGCCAAGGTTTTCATTCTTATGCTGTGAAGATTAGAATGAAGTCATTGACAACATAGAAACTGATAGTAGATAGATTGACAGAGATGCAATAATCAGATGGAATGACTTGGAAATCAACTTTGTGTTTGGATAAGTTAGACACTTTTTTTTTTTTTAATTCACACAGTTGAACCTTGGTGGTCCTTATTCAACTCTAGTTCAAGTATCGTTTGAAGTTCTTGGATTTACTACAATTATTATAACACAAACTCAACTTGATAGAAAATGTAACTTATGGTTACACAACTATTGGGTCAAGTGACCACATGTCTTGTGTAGAGATTAAAGATATAATTTTCTAGTATGTGCAGGTTCATCTTAAGGCGATTTCTAGATCAGAGATGGATAATGAGGTTGGAGAAGAATTGAGGTTTCATATACAATTTACAAATTGGTGTGTTTTAATTTCAATAAAACATAAATATTATCATTTGTCAATAATATGGGAGTTGTAACATACACAATAAGTTATAAGGTATAGTGAATATGAAATGTTAGTGACAAAGATACCCATTGGAACTTGATGTAGGAGCATCCAAGGTTTGAGATAAATCTTGCATTGATCTGAGTTATTCCACTCAATAAAAGTTGAGTTCCATCTTGCAAAGCAATCAATGTGAGGGAGGAACTAATTTCGTCATTCAGTGTTGGTCAACATACTCATTGAAAAAGAGAGAATTCGTTGGGACCTTGTTTCAAGTCCCATCAACATACTGATGGTAGGTTAATAATGTTCTATTGGTGAGACATTTCTTCTGGTCCCAACAATGCACCAATGGGGTTGCATTGTCTTCGGTGGGAGAATCTCCCATTGTTGGAATGCGGTCACCTATGCTACCAATTTCTTGATAGTGGATGTCGTCGGTGGGACATTGCTTGTCCCCAAGACATGGATGGTAGTCTCCTCGATGACCCGATGATTCCATTAGTGTGTAAAGGTTTGTCGGTGGGACTTCTTCATTTTGGTGGGAGGTGATTGGGGGTCTCACTGACAGGGCGATGGTGGACTCGGTAGCGTGAGTGATATGATTCATGCGATGGTCAATGGTGGTGGATGGTGACACTTGGAAAAATGAGATTAAATGAATTCCACATCATTGTTGTGGAATCCATCTCCATTTTTCAACTTGACAAAGCTACTGATAATGAGGTAACGACATTGTGATACTATGACATGTGGAGAGATGAATGCCTAGGCCAACCTGGAGGAGAATATAGTATGTAGGGTTAGTAGGTGGAGGTAGGGTAAGGAGAAGGGAGAGAGTGTGGTGGAAGTGTATCAGGGTTGGTAAGAAGAAAGAGTAGACCAAAATGAGAGAGAAGAGCCAGAGGGATAGATTCGTGAGAGTTAGTTGTAGGAGAATTTGTTCCAAGTTGTCATATTTGCAGATGATTGTAATGAAAGCCCATTTGAAGGAAATGTAAGGTTGTAATGTTATTCAGTAATAAAAGAAGTTTTTTCTTTATTAGTGCATTTTTTGTATGCAAACCTGTTGTTGGGTGAGAATGAGCTTGTAAGGGGCAGACCTGAGAGTTTCTCCTTCATCAGTTAATTGGTGATTCTAATTTTCTTATGAATGATATGAATGGAATGGATGAGTATAAAGAAGTTGGAAGTTTTGTTGCAATAGTTGAGGATGCTGTAGTTAACAAAAAGTATGCAGTGATGTATGAGGATCCATTGTTCAATGAAGAACCTGATGAAGACCAAGAGCTTCTTGAGGAAGAGATCACAAAGATAGAGAAGTTCAATGCAACAACAATGACAATGGCATTCAATATTGGGAAAACAAATGTTGTAACAAAAGAAGTCACTGAGGATAGAAAGGATTAAGATCTAGAGGTGGTAGCAGCCACAGAAGAATGGAAAGAAATGGAGGTCCTTGAAGAAGAAGAAACACAAGTGGTAGCAGTTAAAGGAAAGGTAAAACTTGCATCTTGTGAATTCATAGAGGATTCTAGTTTGCAGTATACGAATGGGATGGATAGATCTGAGGAGGTTGAAAGTTTTATTGAAGCTAATTTTGAGCATGACAATATTGGGGTAAATGAGGATGTTGCAATAGTGAATGAATTGGTAGATGAAATTACCACAACTAAGAATAAGGAAGGAGGTGAAGAGAAGAAAGTTGGGATGATTGGTGATCTCCCCTTGGCATCACTGGATGACTTCTTATATGATAAGGGAATTGGAGTGACTGTTAGTTTGTCACAGGAAGAAAAGGATGATTCCTTTGATTACACAACTAATGTTGGTGTGAATGCAAATGAGGAAATGATTGTAGCTAGAAAATGTCTTTTAGAAGGCATATAGGGAGAAGAGTACAACATCGTACCCAAGGGTACTGATGAATGAGTGGATATAGTGTTATTAGAGAAGGCAATAATGAATAATGATTTTCATGTTGAGATGGATAAGGTAGTGAATGCATATGAGATGGTTTAGAATGACTAGTGTGCAAAAAAGGATTTGCATGGTGTTGCAGAGTTAAGTGTAGATGCAAATTGGTGGAGGTGGATGGACTGTGGTGGGATGAACTCCACAAGATTAGAGGTGAATAAGGGATGCATTTGGAGGAGGTGGTCGGGTGTTGGTGGAGTTGATTCCACATATAGGAGGTTGAGTGTAGAGAAAATTTTTCAGAGGTGGAGGTTGCTTGTTCCAGCTAATTGTTGGAAGAGGAGAAAGAAGAAGCCAATGACGGTACCAGTTTCAACAATGGGGTTGACTGAGAATGGCTTGCAGTTCAAAAGGGTGGTACTACCACTCGACCCCATTTTGTGAATTCATATTCACAAAATTATTCCTACCCTGGGTGTCTGATGCAGGAGCATCTAAGGTCTAAGAGAAATCTTGCATCGATCTAAGTTATTCCACTCAATAAAGGTTGAGTTCGGGCTTGCAGAGCAATCAACATGAGGGAGGAACTAATTTCGTCATTCGGTGTTGGTCAACATACTCATTGGTGAGACAGAGAATTTTTTGGGACACTGTTTCAAGTCCCATCAACATACTGATAACGGGTTCATCATGTTCTATCGGCAGGATGTTTCTTCTGGTCCCAACGATGCACTGATGGGGCTGCATTGTCTTCGATGGGAGAATCTCCCATCAAAAAAATGATGTTGCCTATCCTACCAATTTCTCGATAGTGGATGTTGTCGGCTGGACATTGCTTGTCGCTAGGACATGGATGGTAGTCTCCCTGATGGTTCGATGAGTTCGTCAGTGTGCAAAGTGTTCATCGGTGGGACTTCTTTGTTTTGATGGGAGGTGATTGGGGGTATCACTGATAGGGCGATGGTGGAATTAGTAGCGTGAGAGATATAATTCATGCAATGATCAATGACGATGGATGGTGACACCTGGTAGAATGAGATTAAATGAATTCCACATCGTTGTTGTAGAATCCATCTCCATTGGCTGACTTGATGAAGCTACTAATAAAAAGGTAACAACATTGTGATACTATGACATGTGGAGAGATGAACGCCCAGGCCAACCCGGAGGAGAATATAGTATGTAGGGTTAGCAGGTGGAGGTAGGGTAAGGAGAAGGGAGAGAGTGTGGTGGAAGTGTAGCAGGGTTGGTAAGAAGAGAGAGCCGAATAGAACGAGAGAGAAGAGCCAAAGGGCTAGACCCATGAGAGTCAGCTAGAGGTGAATTTGTTCTAGGTTGTCAAATTTGCAGATGATTGTAATGAAAGCCCATTCGAAGGCAATGTAAGGTTGTAATGTTCTTCAGTAATAAAAGAAGGTTTTTCTTTATTAGTGCATTTTCTGTATGCAAACCTATTGTTGGGTGAGAATGAGCTTGTAAGGGGCAGACCTGAGAGTTTCTCCTTCATCATAACTAGTTTTATGTGGAGGTATTTGCAATTTTATGAAGATTTATATGTATATTAACAAGGATAATAATCACAGTACACAATGGTCAATGGTGTATGGAAAATATGTATACAAATGATTAGATACAATCAAATGGACTATGGTAGAGACCTAAAATTTGAAGCCTCATATAGGATTTTGCATATATTTATACAAGCCTAGAATAGTGATAAGATGTTGGAGTTGTTTGCAAAAAGAAAATGCTTATAAACCTCAATCTTCCCAAACGTGGTATGCTATTGGGGTACCATATCAAGCACATGATTTACACAAATGAGAAAGGAAAATGTGCAAGCGAAAGAACAAGATAACTCTGGTATCAAAGAACAAAATATGTAGTCTATAAATTTACATCCTTCAAATGTTTTCTTTTTCGGAATGATGGTGTCATTGGAGAAGTACAAGCTACCAACAATGGGCATGTGAAAATAGGTTCTTCAAAAATACTTTTATTAAATATTATAGGAGATTATGTTGAGGAAGCTGAGTTCTATCAGAACAAGATGAAAGTGGTGGAGGAAATGTACCTTGATAGGGGTTATATAAATATCCATATTTTGTTGCTATCCAAAAGATTCAAAAATATGAAATGAAGAGGACAATAAGATGAAGTAACACTCCCATGAAGCATAAAGGCAAAAGTGAACAACTCCTTATGGTAAGTGATACCATCCAGACAAGTGGTTCAAAGGGAAATAAAGGTACAATGATTAGACATAAGTCAAAAGCAAGCAAGGGTGGTGACAGTGATGGCTACTGAAGTTTGGAAGAGTTTTCAATCATAAATATGTAGTATTTTTCTTAATATGAGATCAATACAGTAGCCAAAGTTCAGAGGGTAAGTGTAGGAAGATGGGGGGCCAAAAAGGGGTCTTAAGTGGCCACTTTTTTTTTCCTGAAATCAGGAAATACTGACCTTGGATGAGAAATTGAGGATAGTTACACTCAAAATTTTAAGATGCAACAAAAACAATGTTTGTAGTGCTTCGAGTCTTCTTTCCGAACTACTATTTTTTTTTAAATGGTATAGATTAAGAGGTTCAAAAAAGGGAGCCATAGAAATTGATGTTGTTTTTGTCAAAAAAGCATAACATAGTGTCTTTTGTGGCTCCCTCAAAAGGTTAACTTTTTATGGTATTTTTAAAATCAATTCATTGAGAAATTAACTAATAGGATGTAGTTTATGCCCAATTTTTCTAATAATTTTTTAATGAATATTTGATTTTTTACTAATTTTCAAAGTGGAAACATCTTGAAAAATAGAATTTTGGTTGTGCTACCTCTATAAATTTTGAAAACTAATTGAAAAATGTTTTTTTTTAAATATGTGTAGAATGGAGTCTAGTTTATAAAAATGTAATTTATTTGAAATTTCAATGAATGGTAAAAAAGTAAAGTAAAAAATACCAAACATTAGTTTTTTCCAAAAAATAGACACACAAACAAAATAAATTAAAGATCATAGGAATAACATTATCAAAATGTGAAAAGAAAATACATTGTTAAATAACTAATAGAGAGTCTAACATTACCCAGGTGTTCGATTTGTTTGACCTTGAAACATGTGCAAACCTGATGGTTAGCATGAACGAGATTATGTGAAATCCTGTAGAATATGCAAAAATGCGTCTTTTGATGTTGGGAAGGCACTCCAAGCCTTTGGGTTGGAAATCCAAAGAAAATCCCAATCCTAAGGCTTGGGGATTCCCAAAGCAACATATAACGCGCTCGAGATGTGTTTTTTTTTACATTTTTTTCTTTTTTACAAAAGTTTGGTGTATGTTTGTCATGCTTGACATAATGCGAGCGCATTATAACATGCTCACATTATGTCTCTCTTGGAATGTTTTATGTTCAAATTTGTTAAGTATGTTTGATGTATGTATGTTTGTATATATATTTGTATTTATGTATGTATGTATGCATGCCTATATTCATGTATGATTGTATGTATGTATGTATGTATGCATGCATGTATGTATGTATGTATGTATGTATATATGCATGCTTGTATGTATGTATGTATGTATATATGCATGCATGCATGTATGTATATATGTATGCTTGCATGTATGTATGTATGTATGTATGTATGTATGTATGTATGGTTATATGTATGTATGTATGCCTGTATATATGTATGTATGCATACATTCTTGTATCTGTGTATGTATGTATGTATGCATGTATGCCTATATGTGTGTATGTATGCATGCTTGTATGTATGTATGTAAGGGTTTTGGGTTTAGAGTATATAAGAACATGAGGGTATAGGTTATTGGGTTGAGGGTTACAGGTGAGGGATAATATTCAACTTGTTGAGTGTATAAGATTAAGTGTGTAAGGTATAGGGATTAGGTTTTAGGATATTTGGTTTAGTGTTTATCATATAGATTGAGAGTATAAGGCATAGGGTTACTTAGGTTGAGAGTGTATGGTTTAGGTTTTAAGTATAGGGTTGAGGCATAATATTTAGGGTTTAGGGTATAAGAGTGAGGTTATAGGGTATAGGGATGAGGGTTTGTGGGTGTAGATTTTAGGGTTTAAGGTATAGGGTTGAGGATTGAGGGATTATGGCTTAAGTATATGGTTGAGGGTATAGGGTAGAGGATTGAGAGTTTACAGTTGAGGGATAATGTTCAAGGTTGAGTGTCTAAGATATAGGGTTTAGGGTTTAAGGTTGAGGGTATAAGGCATATGGATGAGGGTTAAGGGTCTAGGGCATAAGTATAGGGTTGAGGGTATAGGGTAGAGGGTAGAGGATTGAAGGTTGAGGGATAATGTTTAAGGTTGAGTGTCTAAGGTTAAGTGTATAGGGTATAGGGATTAAGGGTTTAAGGGTATGTAGGGGTTGAGAGTTTAGGGTTTAAGGGTTTAAGGTTTGAGGGATTACGGGTTTAAGGGTTGATGGATTAGGGTTTAAGGTATAGTGTCAAGGGTAGAGGGTTTAGGGATAGGGTTAGGTTTTAAGGTTTAAGGTTTAAGTGTTGAGGGTTGAGGCTTTAGGGATAGGGTTTAGGGTTGAGGGTTAAGGGATTAGGGTTTAAGGGTTGAGGGTTAAGGCTTTAAGTTTTAAGGGTCAAGGGTTTAAGGGTTGAGGGCTTAAGGTATTAGGGTTTAAGGGTTAATCATTAAGGGATTAAGGTTTAAGGTATAGGGTTGAGGGGTTGAGGGTTGAGGGTTTAAGGGTTGAGGGTTGAGGCTTTAGGGATAGGGTTTAGGGTTTATCATTAAGTTATTAGAGTTTAAGGGTTGAGGGTTTAAGGCTTTAAGGTTTAAGGGTCAAGGGTTTAAGGTTTAAGGGTTGAGGGCTTAAGGGATTAGGGTTTAAGGGTTGAGCATTAAGATATTAGGGTTTAAGGTATAGGGTTGATGAATTAGGGTTAAGGGTTTAATGTATAGGGTAGATAGGTTGAGGATTGAGGGTTTAAGGGATGAGGGTTTAAGGGTTGAGGGTTGAGGCTTTAGGGGTAGGGTTTATGGTTAAGGGTTAAGGTATTAGGGTTTAAGTGTTGAGGGTTTAAGGATTTAAGGTTTAAGGGTAAAGGGTTTAGGGTTTAAGGGTTGAAGGCCTAAGGGATTAGGGTTTAAGGGTTGAGCATTAAGAGATTAGGGTTTAAGGTATAGGGTTGATGAATTAGGGTTAAGGGTTTAATGTATAAGGTAGAGGGGTTGAGGGTTGAGGGTTTAAGGGTTGAGGGTTGAAGGAATATGTTGAGGGTTTACAGTTGATGGTTTAACATATAGGATTGAGGGTTGAGGGTTGAGGATTTAAGGTATAGGGTTGAGGGATTAGGGTTGAGTGTCTAATGTATAGGGTAGATAGTTTAAGGGTTGAGGGTTTAGGGTTTAAGGGTTGAGGGTTGAGGGATTAAGGGTTTAAGGGTTGAGGGATAAGGGTTTAAGGTATAGGGTAGAGGGATTAGAGTTGATGGTTTAATGTACATGGTAGAGGGTAGAGAGTTGAGGGTTTAAGGGATTACAAATTTAAGGTATATGGTTGAGGTATTAGGGTTGAGGGTTTAATGTGTATGGTAGAGGGTAGAGGGTAGAGGGTTTAAGGGTTAAGGGTTTAAATATTGAGGGTATAGGTTTGAGGGATTAGGGTAGAGGGTAGAGGGTAGAGGGTAGAGGGTAGAGGGAATAGGGTAGAGGGAATAGGATTGAGGGTATAGGATTGAGGGTCCAATGTATAGGGTAGAGGTTTGAGAATTGAGAGTTGAGGGTTTAATGTATAGGTTAGAGGGTTGAGGGATTAAGGTTTTAAAGGTTGATGGTTTAAGGTTTGAGGGATTAAGGGTTTAAGGGTTTAAGGGTTGAGAGATTAGAGTTGAGGGTATAGGGTTGAGGGATTATGTTTGAAGGATTAAGGGTTAAGGGATTAGGGGAGGATATAGGGTTGATGGTATAGGGTTGAAGATCTAATTTATAGGGTATAGGGATTAGGGTTAAAGGGTTGAGGGTTGAGGGATTAGGGTTGAGGGTTGAGGTATAAGGGTTAAGGGTTGAGGGATTAGGGTTGAGGTCTGAGGTATTAAGGGTTTAAGGTTTGAGGGTTGAGGGTATAGGGTTGAAGGAAAGAGGGGTAAGGAGGAGGGAGAGAGGTGGAGAGCAAGGGAAATAAATAGAGAGCCCTGAGAGATATATAGGTGAGAGACCTATAGCCTAAGGAGAGAGGGGTGAGAGACATATGGGGGGGATAGGGGTGATAGATATAGAGGGGGGAGAGGGATGAGTAATGAGACAAGGAGTGAAAGACCTAGATGGCTAAGGAGGGATGGAGAGGTAGAAAATGAGTGATTGAGACACCTAGAGAGGGGAGAGGTAGAGAGAAAGGGAAATAACTAGAGAGCCTTGAGAGATATAGAGGTGATATAGATAGGATAGGGAGAGAGGTGGAGAGGGAGTGAAATATCTAGAGAGCCCTGAGAGATATACAAGTGAGATCTACAACCTAGGGAGAAAGGGTGAGGGAGATAGGGGAGGAGAGGGGTGGATAAGGATTGAGGGTTTAAGGATTTAGGATTTAAGGGTAAAGGGTTTAAGGTCTAAGGGTTGAGAATTTAAGGGTTGAGGTATTAAGGGTTTATGGGTTGAGGGATTAGGGTTGAGGGTTGAGGGATTAGGGTTTAAGGTATAGTGTCGAGGGTTGAGGGTTTAGGGATAGGGTTTAGGATTTAAGGTTTAAGGGTTAAGGGTTGGGGCTTTAGGGAATAGGGTTTAGGGTTTAGGGTTAAGGGATTAGGGTTTAAGGTATAGTGTCGAGGGTTGAGGGTTTAGGGATATGGTTTAGGATTTAAGGTTTAAGGGTTGAGGGTTGAGGCTTTACAGATAGGGTTTAGGGTTAAGTGAGAGACCTAGATGACTAAGGATGGATGGAGAGGAAGACAAGGAGTGATTGAGAGACCTAGAGAGGGGAGAGGTAGAGAGGTGAGGGGGAGATAGAGGCAAGATATAGAGAGGTGAGGGGAGAGATAGAAGAAAATGAGAGAGAAAAGTTGACAACTTGAGGGAAAGATGGGTAAGGAGGATGGAGAGAGGTGGAGAGGAAGGGAAATAACTAGAGATCCATTTGAGATATATAGTGGTGAGAGATCTATAGTCTAGGGAGAGGGGTGAGATACATACGGGGAAAGATAGGTGTGAGAGAGATAGAGGGGGATAGGGGTGGGTAATGAGACAATGAGTTAGGAAACCTTTAGAAAATCAACTTTTTCATAATGTGAGAACATTTTGAAGAAGTTGAAATATGGCCGTTATGTAGAGAAAGCTAAAATATGCTCATGTTATAATGTGAGTGCATTTTGGCTTGCTCTAAAAATGGTAAAATAGCCTAGACACTCGTGATCTAGGCCCACATGCTCTATTATTCTTCTAGTTCTACACATGATCTGACAAAAAATACCTTTTGATTTTGTTGGGAAATGCACATACAAATTTTACACATTCTACCACCTTTGCATCAACTTTCCACCACCTTTTTCTAGTTTTCCAACTTAGGAAGGAGAAAATAATAGAGTTTTCACATCAAATTTGATATATATCAATTCAAGTTTCAAATTTTGTAGTGTTGCAATGTTAATTGTGATTAAATTGTAGGAATTTAATATTATACATTGGTTATTTGTATCATTGTTAGTAATTCTATTTGATTGATATACAATTGAACATTGAAAAGGAAGCAAGTTTGTGAAAATCTCAAATTGTTGAGGAGTTTGGTGCAAGAAGAAAAAAAGACTACATAATTGGGTAGTTTCTCCATTCGAATCTCCATTTTTAAGGCATGTGAATTCTTTACACATGTTCTTTACATTTTCCTTCATTCTATTATGTTTCTTTATCATCCCTTATCATACATGCTTAATAAAATTATTTTATTTTGTTATTATGCATATTCCATGTTCATCATTGTTTGTTTCTCATTATAACCTTAGCCCCTCTTGGCACATTTTTTAAACTACACAATTCTTTACACTTGCTAATTATATTTTCTTGAAAGTTTCAAAAGATATTAAAAAAAATCCACTTTGTGCAAATCTTGTAATCATTGTGGTCCATGAGACCACATCTCTTTGAGGTATTTTGTTAAAAAAATTACCTACCTTGTGTATGCTTCCACATTTTGTATACACATTTATGAGAGTAGTTATAACTACAATATAATACATCATTTCTCAATCCTTTTTTATGGATGTGCATACCCCTTTCCAAAGCTTCTATTTTGGTATAGGCATGGGGGATGTTGGAAAATTCTTTAGAATTTGGTTTTACACCTAGAAATTTCATTTGCTTGAAATTTTCTAAAGCCTTTTCAACATATGCATTTTGTGCATATCCTGCAATCATTGTAGTCCATGAGGACATATCTCATTGATGCATTTTTTCAAATAGTTCATGTGCCTTTTCTATGCATCCAAATTTTGAATGTGTCTACTAAGGCAATTGCAACTATAAAAATCATGAAAATCCCCCCTTTTATGTTTTGATAGATGTCATACCCCACTCCAAGGTCCCATTTTGGCATAGGTAGGAAGGATATTGGAAAAAGATGTAAAATTTAGCTTTGCATGTACTAATTGCATTAACATGAAATTTTGTAAACCCTTTTCAAAAAAATAATTTTGTACATATCTTGAAATCATGGAATTTAATGAAACTATTCATGTCCATTCCCTATTTCAAATCTCCCATTTTGGCACAGCTAGGGAGGATATTGGTAAAGGTTTTGGAATTTACCTTTACATCTACCAATTGCATTTACTTAAAATTTTCTAAAACCTTTCCAAAAAATCTATTTTGTGCATATCCTATAATCATTCTAATCCACAAGGATACATCATGTTGATGCATTCTATCAAATAGTTCACATGCCTTGCCCAGGCTTCCACATTTTGCATACATGTCTACCAATATAGTTGTAACTATAACATTTGATAGAGCCCCCCTTATTTTATGCTTTGATGGATGCACATAACTTGTTCCAAAGCTCCCATTTTAGCATAGGAAGGAAGGATGTTGGAAAAAGTCATAACATTTGTCTTTTCATCTACAAATTGCATTTACTTGAAATTTTCTAATACGTTTCAAAAAATTCATTTTGTGCATATGATAAAATCATGGTATTCCATGAGACCACATTTCTTTGAGCAATTATATGTCAAATATATCATGTGCCTTGTCTATGCTTCCACATTTTGCATACATGTCTACCAAAACATTTCAAAGTATAATATTGAAAAAATCCCTATTTGATTATGCTTTGATGGATGTCCATACCTTATTCCAAAGCTCCCATTTTAGCATAGGTAGGAAGCATGCTAGAAAATATTATCACCAAAAGTCATTTTGTGTATATCTTGCAGTTCGTGCATTCCATATGATGGCATATGTTTGTGGTATCATTTCAAACAATTCATATTCCTTGTATATGATTCCACATTTTGCATACATGTCTAATAGGGAATTTGCAACTATAAAATTTGACAAAAACCTCCTTCCATTTTGTGCATATCTTGCAATGATGGCATTCCATGAGACCACATTTATTTAAGGCATTCCATCAAAAAATTCATGTGCTTTTTTAGCTACCACATTTTACATACATGTATATTTTTGGACATTATATTGGTAGGTCATACGTTAGAAAATGGCTAGAGCAAAGTCACATGATAAATTCTTGGAAGGTAGAAATACTTAAAAAAAAATAGCTTTCCATTTTCCTTGTGTTCTTAGTGCACTTGTTTATTCATCATGGTTGAGTGACATTTACTCTTTTACATGATGATTGTATGTATTTTGTATGAAGGGTTGAATGACATATATTTCGTTTATTTGTATGTATTCATTTTTTTAGGAACTAATATTTTTCTCTATATCATGCTACAGATAAAATTCTTCGTCATGCTAAGGAAATGATCAAGGATTAAACCAACACAGGAAGAGAAAGAAGCTAAGAATGCAAAGAAATCAGCAGGTATGAGGGAACTTCATGACAAGAGGAAATTGGACACAATTTTTGAAGACATGCCAATTGAAGAGGAACCTCAACCATCAAGAAGAGATATGGTATTGGTGGTACAAAGGGAACAAATGCAAAACCTTTATGCTATGAGAGATTTGAATACCGTAGTTGGAGACACGTCCTCTATTGCAAGTCAAGATGGAGGGACACCATCTATCACATCTCAAGTTGAGAGTACATCATCAATCACATGTGAGGAAGGAGTTATGCCATCGTTCCCATCTCAACCTCAAGGTACAACATCTATTCCATCTCTGATCGAAGGTATGCCATCTAGCCCATCTCATTTAAATATTGATGAAGTTCGTAATGTTGAGATGAATTTACATTTGAGAACGCCACCTAGAATTTTTCATAGAAAGCCAAAGTATTTGATTGATATTGATGAGAATATTTTGTAGCCAATGGAAGGTAAGATTCCAAAACACACTTGTAGAAGATATGCTCATAAGATTTGGAGAGTGTTCTTTGAAAAGTTAAATGAGACCACAAGATGTCAATTGTTTATTGTAATGATGTGAAGTATAAAGTATAGGTCGGATCATGAAGATTCTTGGGTTGAGAACATCAGAGAATTCAAGTGAAAAATCTATTGTGAAGAATCTAATGAGTGCATATGAGAGTATAGGTAACACTTCACTCACAAAAGATAGTAATGTCACACGATGTGTCATTACATCGACAATAGTAAGTAATCAAATGAGGAAATCTATTCTCATTAGAAAGATAAGTCAAGCATTGATAATAAATAGAAAAAAATTATTAAGAGTCGTTGGAAGGCACCAAAGAATCGAGGAAACTGATGACAATGAATTATGGGCATTCTCGAGGAGACTACCACGAAAAGGTAAACCAATTGTTGAAGCATTGAGATCACTAATTGGAGAATTTTGGAAGAATTAAATAGGGGTATCTCCAAATCAAATGGATGTGGTAAGAAGGATAATTGGTAGTAAAAATTGTGAGCCACATCCAAAGCATTTTTTGGATATGACTCAAACATAATTTTTTGGTAGATTTCTAGAGATGTATCCTCAAATTAAAATTAGTTAAAGATTTTTTGAAATGCTAAAACATTTCTATGTTAAAATAAATCACACACGCACACACTACTTTTTGTAGAGTATGTTGGATATAGGATGCCATTTAATTGCAAATCCTAAAACATTAATTATTTCATGTATCTCCTAGATTCTCGGAATGTGTTCAACAACACTAAGATTAGGATGAGATTAATATTTGGATGAAATAAATCATGAAATTGACATTTGTATTTATTCCTAAATAATAGGAGCATGTGGGTGCACACATGGTAAGGTGAAACTCACCTTGAGTCCAGTTAACTATACGGAGTACAGTTAACACTTCTGAATGCATGTAAAGATCCTAGAAGTTAGGATTTGATGTTTGCATGCTTGAAGTTCATTAAGTTAAGTTCAGATCAGTTAGTTCAGTTCAGTTCAGTTATCTTCAGTTGCATGCAAGTGCATGTTGCATGCATGTTGGTTATTTTGAGTTGCATGTAGTTAGCTTCAGTTAACTTGTAATGCATGGCTAATAACATTGAGTTGTATGACAGATAACAAGGAATACTTATAGTTAACAAGGGATGACCATTCTTTGGGAATGGTGTTGAGTAAATGTTTCAGTTAACAATAAAGCACTTGAAGCAAACTTGGGCGCCCAAGATGCTTTATTGGAATTAACTCCAATGCATGATAAGATATTTCTGATGGCTCAGTTAAGTAGCTTTAATTGTGGGCGCCATCTTTGAGGAATAGCTTTGGAATTATCACCGAAGTGAAGGAGAAGTTGTAGCTTCAGTTTGGGACACCCAAATGCATGATGCACATGCTGTAAGCTTTAGTCTTCACTGAAGAACTCTACTTGAAGGAATATGGCATACCTTTTCAAGGGCTTGTGCTTATGCATTGTAATTATCACCATTTGGAGATTACAAGGTTGCATATTGTCTATATATCTCATTCAAGTTGAATAGAGTTTTGAGATTGGTTATTGCAGGTGTGAAGAAGATTGGTAAAGACAGAAGAAGCATTCTCAAGCAAGAATTGGAGCTATTGTAATTCAGAGTTTGAATAATAGAATAATTCTTGGTGGAGTTTTTTCCCGAAAGGGTTTCTCCACGGTATATCTTGTGTGAACCTTCTATTATCCTGTCTAGTTCTTCTATATAATTCTCTCTACATTCTACAACAGTAAAATGGATTAATCAAGATAATCACCCACAAAGAATATATGTAACAAAGAAAAGACTTACTAAGATCAGCAATATTAAAGTTTTACAGAGTATTAAGCTAAGAAAACACCTCATTTTTCAACATTTGGTATCAGAGCTGAGGTTGGGTAGAGTATTGGGACGCCTTTCTCTTAAAAGATTTGAGGTTTTTTAGCTTAGTGGGAGCTCATATTATTTTTGTTATTTGCTGATTTTGGAATTAAGTTTTGTTACAATGAATTCAAGGTTAGAGATTGAAAGGTTCAATGGTTCTAACTATGAAATGTGGAAATTAAAAATGGAAAATCTTCTTGAAGAAAGAGATCAGTGGTTAGCGGTTAATAATGAGACAAAGACACCTACAACTATTTCAGATGAAGATTGGGCTAAGTTAGATAAAAGGCAAGAGGAACAATAAGGTTATGTCTTGCTGATGCTGTTCTTTTGAATGTTTCAATGGAAACTAGTGCATATAAATTATGGAAAAGAATAGGGGATATTTATCAAACTAAGAGTCTCACCAATAAGTTGTATCTGAAAAGGAAATTATATTCATTGAAAATGAAAGATGGTGATTCAGTTGCACAACATTTGAATGCTTTCAATTTAATTCTCAGTTAGTTAGCATCTGTAGATGTAAAGCTAGAGGATGAGGATAAGTGCATTTTATTACTTTGTTCGTACCTGCAATTCTTGGGAGAAATCTAATTGTTACGCAGTGTAGTGGAATGGTGCAGATCCAAAGATGGACAACATTATTCCTACTCCCTATCGAGGAGATGAGGAGGTCTAAGGAGGAAATCCAAGATGCCTTGTTTGTAAAAGGTAGGTCTAAGAAAAAGGAGCCTAAGGGAAACAAGGAAGGGAAGGGCAAGTCGGAAGGGGCGAAGTAAGGTAAAGTGTTGGTGGGGAAACCAGGACATGTGAAGAAGGATTGTAAGAACAAGAAAGAGAGTTTTGATTCTTCTCAGAGGAGTCCTCGATAATAGTAATGATGCATTGGTTATTTCAGCTAATATTGTTTGTGATAACTCTTTGCTTCATGTTTCAGAGTAATCTTCGAAGAGAGGATGGTAGTCACGATGCCATGTGTGACTCGGTATCACGGTTCAGTGGGAGTTGTTGGCAGTGACTTGGATGCATCATTGGTAAGGTTATCTCCATGTGGTTGGAGATATGGTTTCTTGGTTTAGAGTATATTTGTTATGGATGTCATGGTTTACTCTTGATACTAGTTTAGAGTTTGGCATATTTACATGGTTCTCTTGAGACTAAGATGTATAAGTATGTTATGATGCATGTGATCTCCTAAGAGGAGATGGTTAGATCATGGATGTCATGTTTATGTTCTTGATTCATGATTGGAGTTTTGACAATGATCTTGTGTAGTTCTCTTAAGTTTTGGGTACATTAATCATTTGCTTGTCTACTTCATGAAAGTGTTGTGTTGCATTTGGAGTTTGGCATGGATTGGTTGGTTACAGGTCCTCATGGATACTTGGAGAAATAGGTGAGGCTGGAATTCTCTTGTGATAAGAGACATTTGTTGGAATGGTTACTTGTGAGAAAAGTTTTTCAACAGAAAAGACTGAGGAGTCTACACCTTGGTTGAATGTGAATTCAACACACTCGGTGGTTTACCATGCCTCTAAAGAGGTGGTTTGGTTACAGAGGCTTGGGAAAGGTAATGGTTTGGTTGATAATGGGAATTATTAATTGAAAAAGTTAACACTTTAATTAATGTTACAGATTATCTTATGAAACCATACAGATAAGTTCTCTTGGTTTTAATCATTTGCTTGGAAGCTTCATGATTATGCAGGTTGCATTTGAAGTTAGCATGGATTGATTAGTTGGTGCAAGAAGGCCATTGGCTTTGAGACTTGTACTTGTTTTTTTTATTCCTTGTTTAGAATAATTGCAATGTATAATGTCAAGTGGGAGAATGTTGGATATAGGATGCCATTTAATTGCAAATCCTAAAACATTAATTATTTCATGTATCTCCTAGATTCTCGGAATGTGTTCAACAACACTAAGATTAGGATGAGATTAATATTTGGATGAAATAAATCATGAAATTGACATTTGTATTTATTCCTAAATAATAGGAGCATGTGGGTGCACACATGGTAAGGTGAAACTCACCTTGAATCCAGTTAACTATACGGAGTAACAGTTAACACTTCTGAATGCATGTAAAGATCCTAGAAGTTAGGATTTGATGTTTGCATGCTTGAAGTTCATTCAGTTAAGTTCAGTTCAGTTATTTGATTCGATTTTATCTTGATTTGCATGCATGTTGGTTATTTTGAGTTGCATGTAGTTGAAAATTTTTAACTGCATGCATGCATACACAGTTGTATGACTATAGTTAACAAGGGATGCCATTTCTTTGGGAATGGTGTTGAGTAAATGTTTCAGTTAACAATAAAGCACTTGAAGCAAACTTGGGCGCCCAAGATGCTTTATTGGAATTAACTCCAATGCATGATAAGATATTTCTGATGGCTCAGTTAAGTAGCTTTAATTGTGGGCGCCATCTTTGAGGAATAGCTTTGGAATTATCACCGAAGTGAAGGAGAAGTTGTAGCTTCAGTTTGGGACACCCAAATGCATGATGCACATGCTGTAAGCTTTAGTCTTCACTGAAGAACTCTACTTGAAGGAATATGGCGTACCTTTTCAAGGGCTTGTGCTTATGCATTGTAATTATCACCATTTGGAGATTACAAGGTTGCATATTGTCTATATATCTCATTCAAGTTGAATAGAGTTTTGAGATTGGTTATTGCAGGTGTGAAGAAGATTGGTAAAGACGAAGAAGCATTCTCAAGCAAGAATTGGAGCTATTGTAATTCAGAGTTTGAATAATAGAATAATTCTTGGTGGAGTTTTTCCCAAAAGGGTTTCTCCACGGTATATCTTGTGTGAAACTTCTATTATCCTGTCTAGTTCTTCTATATAATTCTCTCTACATTCTACAACAGTAAAATGGATTAATCAAGATAATCACCCACAAAGAATATATGTAACAAAGAAAAGACTTACTAAGATCAGCAATATTAAAGTTTTACAGAGTATTAAGCTAAGAAAACACCTCATTTTTCAACAGAGTACACATTGAATTTTCTAACCATTTTGATGTTTATCGATCTATATGTTTAGATTTGCATACTAACAATGATTTGTAGGACTGTGGCATACATGCCCCACCTATAACTTCAAGAGATTTCATATCAATAATTTTATGTGAAAGAGAGGAAGGTCAAATATTCTATAGGAAATTATGTTTGGATGGCACATGTCAACATTGTGGTGGCTTGCAACATATGCCAATATGTGCACATATGAAAAGTACACATGCGGTTGGAAATGAACTAGTAGAGTTCAACAAGTATAAAAAAGTGGCCTACAATACAAAAGATAATAAATAAGCAAAAAGGTGTGATTTGGTTATTCAAAAGATGCTAGTGTATCAGTTTATGTCTACAATTTGTGTTAGTATAGTGTATGAGTATGCAAGGCATACCCATAGAGTTTGATGGTTGGACTTGCAATTCAAGTTATGCAAGGACACCTTTCCACTTGGTAGCACTGTTCCAGTCATTGAATTCGCAGAGAACTACAGTCTACAACCATAGTGTGAGGTGCAATAACAATATTACAACTCCAAACAAGTTTCTATATTTGTGTACATAGTATTCATTCATGTAGATGATAGTACAGAGGATAACATGAAGGTATTGAGGGAGTGCCACTTCTACATCGGTGATGATCACACACATTTTACAAAGTTTGTGAAAGGTTGCTTTCAGTTGTTCTACCATGATTTGGCTAGAAGGGGCATATTTGATCTAGAATAGTCTAAGGATGGTCTAGAGCAGTCCAGAGGTGACGAAACTAAGAAAAACCAAAAATTGCATTTTTGGAGGTCTTTAAAGCAAAATTTGGGTTCAAAACTTCCACCAGATCCCTAAAAAAATTGATTGTCGAAGGAATGGTTTTTTAAGGACTAACTTAGTACTCTTGGAGACCTTTCCAAAGATGCAAATGGATTTGAATTCCGAGCACCAAGTAGAAAGTTACAACCCCATCGAGTTGGGGTAAATAAATTTCCTATTTTTTTGAATTTTTTTATAATTTTGTTTGTATTTTCTCATAGCCAGCTATTCATTTCGAATTCCTAAGGTTGTGGTGACTTTTGGCATTCTCCAATTTGTATATACTCTTGAAATTTTGAATAAAATGATGATTTGGAATGCATACAACTCTTTTTACGAGTTTGCAATTTTATCCAAACTGAACACAATATCACAAGTTTCTTTTATGCTAGATATTTTTAATTGAATCTTCACTTCAATTCAAATAAATATCATATAGTTAGCATATCATATCGTTAGATAATTGTGCATCAAAATTCAAGAACTTATGGATGTTCTATTGGTTGGGCAGGATGCATAATATTATAGGTGTTCAACATATGTGGAACTTTTGTGAGGCCGGGCATGGAAAGGGAGAGCATGATGGTACATGATCATGTATCAAAAGAGCCATAGCATGAGAAGATTTAAAGTATAAAGACAATGCAAAGTTCACAGATGCAAAATCAATTGTCGAGTGGTGTAATGATTCGATGGGTCTAGGTAATGAAGGTAAGTCTCCACTTCGTAGATTTTTTTGGTTGATAGATGATACTAACATTGCACCATATGAGGATTGTTGTACACTGATAGGATCAAGTGAGCTACACTTTTTCAAAATCTCAAACATAGGTTCATGGAGTATCCATATGTGAAAGATGGCATGCTTTTGTTCTTTATGTACAATGGGAGCCTGAAATGAGTGTGAGTCAAAGGAGTGGGTTGACGAATGGTGGTTAAGTTTTCTTAGACCACTTGAAATGTATTGTCTCCCGACGAAACTCCAACTAACACAGATTGAATCATCAGTTGACTTTGATCACATATAAGATCTGGTACAACCAGGTAATATATCTACTTGCATAGCTTTTGAAATTTCTAATGTTATCTTACTTTGTAGTGTTTTTGTAATGCTAACTAATTTCATCTAATTTGCTGCTCATATCAATTTACAGGGCATGTTTATGTAGTTATTGCATATGAAGACAATGAAGAGGGAACATATTATTACTTGTGTCATTGTGTTGAGGCCAAAAAAAACTGGAGGCCCTAGTTGCAGATGGAGAAAACATTGAATACCCTACAAGCTCGGTGTTTGTTATTGAAACATGGCTTAGAAGGTACCCACATAAGAATGTTAATGTTTGGCTCTTTTAGGAATTTGACACACATAAGAAGATTCTTCATTACTCAAACCTTATCATGGCATGCAATTTTCATTTGATACAATATCGGGGTAGACCTTTGAACAAGAACTTGTGGAAGGTGTGTGAGTCTGACCATAAGGCAATACTTGACACAATAAAGAGTAGAGAAGAACCAGATGGTTTGTTGGATTAATTTTTAAGTATGCACATTGATTTTGTAAAGTCATGTTATTGATATTAATATATTGGTTCTTATTAATTTGTAAGTATGCACATTTATTAGTTGATAGTTAGACCTTTCGTTTCTATATTTCAAGTTTACATATGTTTTAATTCCAAGTTTACATATGTTTGTATTTTTTTCTACTGCAGTTTTACACATATACATTGAATATTAGAAAAATTATATGCATATTTATGGTTTCACCATTTGACCATATTGAGACCTCAATTTATAGTAAAATTGAACTTTGTAGCCCTAGATCAGACTTGGGAGACCCTTCCTCAATGATCATTTCACTTAAAACATCAACCATTTCCATCATATCCATCCAAAATATATCATATTTCCCTCATATTAGATTTTTCATCCATTATAATAAGCTAGTCATCACAACCATCATCCTTAGACCTTGGTCCTTTCCACCGTTAGCCTACCCTTATCATCTTATTAAGAGTCTATCTAGATCCTAATACTTGTTATCAAAATCCCTATCAAATCATTGCTTAGGTGATTATCTAGGCCTAAGTAAGCATATTCAAGCCTTGTCTAAGTGATTATCCAAGCTTATGTAAAAAAAAACATCCTCTATCCAAGCCTTACTCAAGTGATTATCCAAGATTGAGTGAGAAACTCCAAGCCTTTCCTAGATGATATTGGTCTTATATCTCCCTTTTTATCATTATCCCCTTTTCCATTCATTTTATCATTATCCCCTTTCCATCAATTCTCTCAATCACACTTACATATCAAAATCAATGATCTAGTTTAGCTTGAACAATATTGCTCTTGTATCTCCATTCTCATCATTATCCCCTTTTCCATCCATTTTATCATTATCCCCTTTCCATCTATTCAATCTCAATCACACTTATGTATCAAAATCAATGAGCTACTTTATCTTGAAACAATATTAGTCTTGTATCTCCCTTTTCATCATTATCCCATTCTCATCATTATCCCCTTTTCCATCCATTTTATCATTATCCCCTTTCAATCCATTCTATCTCAATCACACTTACATATCAAATCCTCTCACATCCCTCAACATTATATCCCTTCTCCTCATATCTCAACACCTCATATCCAAATATCAATAACCACCCTTCATAACTGGGCAATGGGAAAATGACAATGCATAACTAGAGCAACAAGTAGTAGAATGCATGAAATGAAAGAAGGAATCTGCTCTTGAGAAGTTGAGGAAGGTGCATGTGCAATATGTGCAATGGGAAAATGACAATGCAAAACTGGAGGTAGAAAGTAATAGAATGTATGAAATAAAAAAAGGAATATTCTCTAAAAAAACTTGAAAAGAATCAAACCAAAGTGAATGAGATAGATAATGTATTGAATGAAGAGATTCTTCCTACTCTTGGGAAGTTTCAAGGAAGGTGCCTGTGCAATATGTGGAATGGGAAAATGGCAATGGAGAAGTGGAAAACCTCAAGAGGTTTTGTATTTGGTAAGAATTTGTGCAAGCAAAGAAAGTGAGAGATGATGCTATAGGTGGATTTGAACAAATGAAGTCAAATATTCTTGAACTTAAGACTTCCATGGATAAAATACAATTGGAAATAGATGATAAGGAAGAAGCAATATCAAATGTAAGTGCAAAAAAAGAGAATCGGTGTGTTGGACACATGAAAGTCTTATCTATAAAGGTAGAGAATTTTTGTAAAGAAATTTTTGAAAGAAAATTTTGCATTCTATAATCAAAATGAAACTTCCAAAGATGATAACAATATTTGTAGATGCAAAAGCAATAGTTGGAAGTGTTGAAATTGAATTAAAACAACTGAAGACTAAAATTAAACACTTAGAAAAGGAATTAAAAGATAAGAAGAATATTTTATCATCAATGAAAAGGAGGTTAGTCTGCTCTAAAACCACTTGAAAAATAAGTAGACCAAAATGAATGAGATACATAATGTATTTAATGAAGAGATTCTTCTTGCTCTCTAGAAGTTGAGGAAGGTGTGTGTGTAGATTCTTCTCTGTTCGTGTGACCAAGCCGGTAGTTCCAATGCATCCGGATGGGTAGGTTTACACTAGGAAAGTTCCTATTTTGCACTCAAACATGCCGAAATAGTCTGAGCTACATTGTACCAATGAAGTCTCTTAAGATACCAAAGTGCAAAAAAGTAGCAATCTTTGATGAGCTATTACTTGAAAACTGTGTCACTTAGAAACATTTTGTCTAAGGCTATGAGATTATGTAGGGCCCCTTTATAATAACATCTCTCGGTTTTTGATATCTCAGAGGCATTTTCCCATGGTGTTGAGTTTTCAATTGATGGAAAAAGTGTTAGATGTATGTAATGTAAAGTTGTAAGGTGGTGTAACTTTTTTTCTATTCGTCATGCAACCATACTGATAGTTCCAACATGTTCGGATGGGTAGGTTTATGCTAGGAAAGGTCTTGTTTCATACCCAACACGTTGAATTAATTTGATCTACATTGTACCGACGAAGTCTCTTAAGAGACCAAAGTGCAAAAAGGAAACAATATTTGATGAACTATTACTCGAAAACCATGTGACTTAGAAACATTCCATATGAGGCTACATGATCATGTAGGGCCCCTCTATAATAAATTCTCTTGGTTTTTGATATCTCTGAGGTGTTTTCCCATGATGTCGAGTTTTTAGTTGATGAAGAAAGCATCAGATGCATGCAGTGTAAAGTTGCAAGGTGGTGTAACTTTTGTTCTATTCGTTGTGCAACCAAACCGACAATTCCAAAATGTCCAAATGGGTGGGTTTATTTTATGCAAGGTCCTCTTTCAAACCCAAACATGTTGAAACAATCTGAGCTACATTGTACCGTCGAAGTCTCTTAAGAGACCAAAGAGCAAAAATGCAATAATTTTTAATGAGCTATTACTCAGAAATCGTGTCACTTAGAAACATTATGTTTGAGGCTACAAGATCACGTAGAGACCCTCTATAATAACCTATCTCAATTTTTGATATCTCTAAGGTTTTTACCTGTGGTGTCGAGTTTTTAGTTGAGGGAAAAAGCATCAAATGCATGCAATCTAAAGTTGCAAGGTGGTGTAACTTTCATTCTATTCATCGTGCGACCAAACCGACAGTTCCAACACATTTTGGATGGGTGGGTTTATGCTAGAAAAGGTCTTCTTTTTCACCCAAACACGTTGAAATAGTGTGAGCTACGTTGTACAGGTGAAGTCCCTTAAGAGACCAAAGTGCAAAAAGGAAACAATCTTTAACGAGCTATTACTCAAAAAATGGTTCACTTAGAAATATTTTGTCTGGGGATATGAGATCACATAGGGCCCCTCTACAATAACCTCTCTCAGTTTTTTATATCTCTGAGGCGCTTGCCTGTAGTGTCAAGTTTTTAGTTGATGGAAAAAGTGTCAGATGGATGCAGTGTAAAGTTGCAAGATGGTGTAACTTTCGTTCTATTTGTCATGTGACCAAAGAGATAGTTCCAAAAAATCCAAATTGGTGGGTTTAGGCTAGGAAAGGTCATGTTTCACACCCAAACATGCCGAAATAGTCCGAGCTACATTATACTAATGAAGTCTCTTAAGAGACCAAAGTGCAAAAAGGCAACAATCTTTGACGAGTGATTACTCAGAAATCATGTCACTTAGAAACATTCCATATGAGGCTATAGGATCATGTAGGGCCCCTATACAATAGCCTCTCTCAATTTTTGATATCTCTGAGGCGTTTGCTCGTGGTGTCAAGTTTTTAGTTGATGGAAAAAATGTCAGATGCATGTAGTGTAAAGTTGCAAGGTGGTATAAATTTTATTCTATTCATCATGCAACCAAACCGACAGTTCCAAAATGTTTGAATTGGTGGATTTATGCTAGGAAAGGTCTTATTTCACACCCAAACACATTGAAACAGTTTGAGCTAGATTGTATCAGTGAAGTCTCTTAAGAGACCAAAGTGCAAAAAAGTAGCAATCTTTGACAAGCTATTACTCGAAAACTGCGTCACTTAGAAATATTTCGTCTAAGGCTACATGATCACGTAGGGACCCTCTACAATAACCTCTCTCAACTTTTTATATCTAAGAGGAATTTTCCCATGGTTTCAAGTTTTCAGTTGATGGAAAAAGTATCAGATGCATGCAGTGTAAAGTTGCAAAGTGGTGTAACTTTCATTCTGTTCATCGTGTGACCAAACTAATAGTTCCAACACATCCAGATTGGTGGGTTTATGCTAGGAAAGGTCCTATTTCACACCCAAATATTCTGAAACAATTTGAGCTACATTGTACCGACGAAGTCTCTTAAGAGACCAACGTGCAAAAAGGCAACAATATTTGATGAGCTATTACTCAAAAATCATGTCACTTATAAACATTCCATCTAAGGCTATGGGATCAAGTAGGGCCCCTCTATAATAACCTCTTTCAGTTTTTTATATCTCAGAGGCGTTTTCCCATGGTGAAAGTTTTTTTGATGCTCCAAAAATTGTTAGATGCATGTAGTGTAAAGTGGCAAGGTAGGCTACTTTTTGTTTCCTTCTTCATGGGCCAAATCGTTAGTGCCAACATGTCTAGTTGAGCACATCTACACTAGGCATGGTCATTGCCCTTGATTATAAAAAGGGTAATAGTCTTTCCTACTTGAAGGATCACAAATTTTCACCTAAGGTTGTATTCTTAATTGAATTCTTCAAAGATGTTATGGATGTCTTTCTCAATGATAAATTGCTCTCCTTTTTATGTTAGTGCTTATCAACCTAGAAAGCATTTTGACAAACATCATTTTTAATACACATGCATTAATCTTGTTGAAGATACATTCGGTCATGTAGCAAACAAATAGATATGCGTAATACATGAAGTATGAGGCATACACATGAATACACGTAATACGTGAAGTATACACAGGAAGCATGAAGCATACATGTGAATACACGTAATACATGAAGTCTACATAGGAAGCATGAAGCATACACATGAAAAATTGAAGTAATCACATGAAGTATAAATCATACACGTGAACACATGAAGTATACACAAGAAGCATGAAGCATACAAGCGAATGGTAGCATGAAGCATACAAATGGAATGGTAGATGTCTTCCAAGAATTATATGAAAAACTTCTAGAGGTATGAGGTCACATGTAATAATGTCTTACTCAATTTTAGTTGCATACTTCAAAGTGCATTGTATAATTACATGAATTTCCTTACCATGCTACAATGATCCTAGAGAGTATGGGCCTAGATGTGTAGTGGTAGAGAGACCTAGGTGTTAGATTGCATCATGCATTATTATATTCATATGGTTGATTTAATGTCCAATAATATTATAGGAGAATAATGTTCAAACTTTATATATTTACAATTATATAAAAGAGGATTGCATGCTAAACACTTGGATTTAAAATATTTGAAGTAAACCATGTACAAATATCCATTGAAGCGTGAATTTATAATGCAAATATGGACACCATTAATAAAAAGGATGTATATTAACCAAATAGCCATATAGGAATACATCAATATATGTCAATATATGTATAAAATATATATAAAATAGCCACATAGGCTTACAAGAATTCCATATAGGCATACAATGTCAAGTATATGCAATACAAAATATGTCCAAAATGTCATATAGGCATACAACAAAGGACCCCAATAAAAATTCATTCCCCTCTAGGTGAAGAAAATAGATCACAAGTAGCTTTTGATCATCGGGGGCATGGAGATGCATAAGAAACTAGTCTACTTCAAACTCGATGGTTTCTCCTCCTATTTAGTTCATCGTGGAGCCTTAGTTGTTACAATAAAAAGTATAGACATTAATATATAGAAATTAGATTATAAAAAATGTAATATTTAACAAAATAATCACTTACCACCTCCAAATGATCTGTCTCCTTATTTTCCACAGTAGTAGGCTCAGGATGTGGTGTTTGAATTTCCTATAGAAACCGTCTAGATAGAAATTAAACTAAAAAATAATAATCGTTTGATTTTTCAATAATAAACAACTATAACAACGAATTTAATTTTGAAATTTACTAATCAGCCTCATACCTCCATCAAAGGCATCGAGCTCTCTATTGCAAAAGAAACACCATGCTCCATTTCCATATGAACATCAGGAGGTGTCTCGCCTTGCATCATCTGAAAATAAAACAATATTATTCAATTACGAAAACTAGAATAGTGATGTAGGTCAGCTTATAATGTATGAGATAGTCAACCAAATTTTGAGTACTTATTGAACTATATATTGCTTACTATTATGCTTTGATATATTTTTTCCAACCATCCATAGCTTGTTTGAAAACACATATTTTAATCTTTTAGCCATAGAAGCAAGGCAGTGAACTATTTGAAAAAATGCCTCAAGGAAATGTGGTCTCATGGTGATGTCATGGCATGAGAAAGGATTGATGTTTTGTGTTGTTAATGATAATATGTAAATTAATTTTTAGATTTGTGCACATAGATTGCATTATTATTTTTCATTCATACAGGATGTTGGAATTGATGGATTTGAGGTATGTGAGGGGTTTGGGATTAAGGATGGAAAACTCAACAAAATATTTGAATGATTTAGGATTAACTTGATGTTGTGGGATGGCATAACGTTTTTTGTGCATTGGAGCTTAATTTATTTCACTATTAGTCATTAGATAATATACCTATAATTATATTTATTGGATATGTTTTTGGATTCAAAAAAATTGGATAGAAAAGTTATGGATGAAGGATTTGGATAGGTAGTGGAGTATACTATTCTTTGATTTTTGATTATGATGATGATTTTTTATATAAATAGATTTTGTGAGATGGTTTGATGTGGAAGGAATTCTTGGAAAAATATGGGTTTTCCTTCTCAAAGCTAGGAGAAGGATAAATAAGAATATTTTTTGGGGGGATTAATACTATACCTTGTCTTAGTTGCCTCTTTATATTGAGATTTGATAGATGGGTGACTAAATATTATGGGATATTGAGATTTGAGGCTATAAAGGTGGGAGACCACAACTTATAGGTTGTTGATATGGATTGATGGATGTATAGCTAGAGATTATGGAAAACTTGCTTCCAATAATGTCATCTAAGGATCAAATGTATCCCACTTGATCCAAAAGACTCACATTATCATCATAGGGGTGATATTTTATTTGAACACCAAGGATAGTATCATCATCATCATAATCAAGTTAGATTGCATGGTCTTCTTTCTCCTTAATAGTCTCATTATACATTTGGTTTCTTGATATTTGACGTTGGGTATGATATGTATAACTAGTTGTATAAATATATTCTTCATAGGGTTCATTATCTTGTTGATAAAAAAGGATAGTGTAATTATCGTCATTAAAGAAGGGTTTCTTTTTTTACTGGGGAACTCATGAAAGTAAGAGTGAAGCATGATTATGAATATGGATTAAGATGAACAATGCAATGATATAGATTGTGGATATATGTTTTTGTTGGATAGGTCGATGAAGATTCTGATTTGGATGGTGGATTCATTGGACTTGGTAGATAATGGTTTGTATCTAAACCTTATGGGAATGTTGATGTCCTTGCATGGTAACATATGGGAATGTTTTTGAGCAAGTTATTGAAACATATATTTTGTTGGATGATATGAGACCACATTTATGTGAGAATTTTTTTTCAAAAAGTTGGTTGCCTTGTCCATGCTATAGCTTACTATTTTACTTTGATAGATTTTTCCAAGAATCCATGGCATAGACAAGGTAGTGAACTGTTTGAAAAGTGCCTCAATAAAATGTGGTCTCATGGAATTCCATGAAAAGAAAATGCAATTGGCATATGCTCCTAGTTATTAGTTATGAAATGTGAAGTAATTTTGTAACTGCTTATGTTGACTTTCTAAAAAACTATATTGTAATTGAAATTTTATCATCTATCAACATCTAGTTATTAGTTATATGCAATGGAAAGTAATGATTTGAGTTTGAAAGATGTGAAATGCAATGTAATCAATGATATGAATATAAACTACAAAAATATATTAAGTACAATTCATTAGTTAAACTCTTTATTTTATTACCTGAGTGAAGCTTTGAATTACACCTCCACTGGGAGGTGTTGTCGTGAAATCTCCATGATTAACCTATTCAACGTCCAAAATTAGATATTCGAATACCATTCATATAACAATGTTATTCACATGTAATATTTATAATTGTTTACTAGTTACATACCTCAGTAGTATATGTTGTCGCGTAATAGGGAGGTCGAGGATCATTGGAAATTGAATGACCACTATGACTCTAAAATTTCATTATAATAATTAAACTAAATTAGTTAATCTTACATTTTAAAAATGAAATTTCATAAATTAAATTCAATGAACTTGTTAACATTTACCTGACTATCAAGGCCAAAATCCTCATTAAGGAGGAATTTTTTCATCACCAACTGCCAAGCTACAGATGTAGCCTTCACACCTATGTCCTGACTATACATGGGGTCATAACCATAGGGTGACCCACAATCCTAAAAAATATGGGGTGGAACCATACTCCCTAAAGTCTCCCTCGACTCACACTATGTTGTAGGACTGGCATGCTCTATGATGCTTTGGGTCAAGGAACTAATGGACTACAGTGTCTCAACCTCAACACTCTCCTTCACAATGGAAGGGATAGCCACATGCTCATAGGCTGGTAGCTATGGTTCAAGACGTGCCCCCGCTCTATCCTGTGCAGAGCTCCCACCTCCACCCTGGAAGTCTCACATTTCAAAATAGTTTGGGAATTTATTAAGGACAAACTTGCACTAGAGTTTCCTCAAAAAATATTGCAATACCTCATTATTGTTGCATGGAGGATTGTCAAAAACTGTCCACCACCTATGCCAAAAATGGTTCTTTATCCCTTGGTGGTTGCACCAATGGATAGAGAACCTCTTGCTTGAAGGGTGTAGAGGTTGATTTGTTCGTGGGTTTGTGAAAAGGGAACATAATTCAAATTTTATAATTTTTCTTCTTTGACTTGTTTATAAGACAATTTATCTATATAGAATTGTCTAAACTTTCTCCTCTTATCTGACCAAGTAGTTATTTGCTTGCTAATGGAATCTACATTTGATAACATAGATTCAAGACTTTGAGCAAGTGTGGCTCTATGCGAGGTTGAACTTGTAGCATATTTCAACCTTGCAATTATGTCCTAAATTTGTTTTTTGTTATTTTTAATTTGCCCCATAAAATATTCTTTTGTTCCAGGGGCATATTGAGGAATTACTGGAGGTTTTTTTTGGGGTTGTTCTTCATCAGGTATTTGGTGTTGAGATGATTGAGGATTTTTAGGAGAAAGAGGTTCATTATCAATTCCTGTAAATTAAATATATTTACATCAAAAAATATATTAAATATACCTATTTAATAACAAATTCAAACAAAAAAATAATAAAGACTTACTCCTTCAACCTCACCAACATCGTGGCAGTATTTTGGCCAAGTTTTGGGAACAATTTGGTGAAGAAATTGAACTCTAATAACATGAGCACACTTCTTAGGGTTTGCAGGCAACATGTTTGAGGAAACTTGTAGAAAATAACAATGAACAAATGTTGCTTTTTTTGTTTATATGACTTGTAATGTGTTCACATTATAACACAAATGTGTTATGGCCTT
Source organism: Sequoia sempervirens (assembly GCA_007258455.2). NCBI lineage: Eukaryota > Viridiplantae > Streptophyta > Pinopsida > Cupressales > Cupressaceae > Sequoia > Sequoia sempervirens. The sequence continues at coordinate 78,300 of VDFB02068996.1, read as the reverse complement.
GGTGTGGCCGAGCCTAAGGATTAGTCAAACCAATCCATAACACAAGCGCATTAAAACACAATCATTTGATGGCTTTTTAAAAAAGAAAGAAAGATGGGTGGCCATTTTTTGGCCCCCCATCTTCCTGCACCCACCCTAGATGTGTATTGTTTTGAAGATCTTGTAATACCAAACATCAATTACTCAATATTGAGTGATGGACTACTGCTAAGGAGGTATTATATAAGTGGATTGGCTAATTTTTGAGCTAGTAGATTATCTATATCACATTGGACCTAACCCAACAAAGCATGATTACTACATTATAATAGGTGATAATGAACTAGAACAAGGTAGTAGTCATGAAAAGTTTTCAAAGAATTTGAAAAGGATAGAGTCTACTGTCATATGGGTAGTTTTGAAAGAGTAGTATTAGGAGCACAATCCAAGTAAGACAATGTGAGATGCGTGATGGTTAACAATGGTGACAAAAAAGAGATTCAAGGATTCCTAACGGTCATTGGAAGAAGAAGGGAACTTTAGATGACAGATCAAAGGCATATAAGACAATGACCATAATAGAAATAAAGTACAGAGTACCAATAGTAATAGTAAAAAATCCAAAAGGGATAGTTCTACGAGAAATCACTTCATCCCAATGTTGGTCATCACATTCCATAACATCCCTTGTCTTGGGCATAGGTAAATGATAGGAAATCAAAGGAGAGGACAATTATGGAGATATAGAGGAATGCCTATGGAAATGGATAGACTTTCAAGACAATAGAGGCCATTGATATGGAAATGAACCTCATATGAACAAGGTCAATGTATCAAACATGTTTTCCAAACATGAGTGCTAGGTGTAGGATAGGGTAAAAATTGAGGCAAAAGGAATGAACAAATAGTAGCAACCACGACTACCTAAAATCCAAGCCTAAATGTTTTAAATCCAAAGAAGAAGTACAAATAGCAATAGAAAACAAAGAACAGAGTAGCAATACCAAACTTTCTATGCCATGGTTGAATCATCTTCCTTGCACCCCCTCCATTTTGTTGTCTATGCAAGCTTGCCCTTATATTTTGTTGTATGCAAGTGTGAGCTAAGTGACAATGATACAAAAATATTAGAGATCATGGTTGTAAAGTTGGAATGAAAGAGAAAACTCTCTTTTATAGAATAGCCCATTCAAATGAATGATTGAGATTGAAAGCCAATATGATGCAGAGATCGACAGATGAGGTTGCTTGCACATTGAAGAGATAGGGTTAGGGTCAAAATAGGGATTTGTTAGGGATGGATGGTGGAGATTAAAAGGAGAATGTGACATGATCAAGGGTTGAGATTTAAAGGAGAAAATTAAATAATCATAAGATTATTTAATTTGGGAGGGATTTTGAACAATTAAATAACCAAGGTAACCATTTAATTTGTAGAAGGAGAGGGAAAATGGGTTTTTTAATTAAAATAATTAAGAGCAACCATTTAATTAGAAGTGGAGGAAAAGGGATAATAAATAATTAAATTAATTATTTAATAATGGAGGTAATAGTGATAAGGTAATTGGATAAATGAAATTTATCTGATTATGGAAGAAAAGGTTAATGAACAGTTAAATAATTAAAATGATTATTTAACTATAGAAGAAAAGTGAAGAATGAATAATTAAATAAATAAGAATTTATTTAATTATAGAGAGAAAGGGATATTAGTGACACAATTAAATATTAATGTATTTTTAATTAATCGAAAGAAGAATAAAGAAGGGAAAATGAATTAATTAAATAATTAAAATTATTTAATTAATAGAAGAACATGACTTTAGAAAATAATCAAATAATTAAAATTATTCAATTATGTGGGGAAGAAGGGAAATCAATGTGAAAAATGGCGCTCATAGGCCCATGACATTTTTTCAGTGTCTACATTTTGCCCCTCATTGAAATAATGTGAAGTCATTAGAATGTTGTATCAAAGAATAAACAAGAAAATTCCAATAAGAAAATTTGACAGGAATGAATGCAAGGATTGACGAAAGAAATGTTAGCAAGAGGAAAATTTTAGCATGGGGTTAGACAATTGAAGAGGGATTGAAATTTTACCTGATGGATATTAGGATTGTATAATTATCATCATTAGGTGTTGAATTATGGAAAATGGATAACAAACACTCTGGTATGACATAGACCAAGATGTGCAATGTTACCACTTGCAAAATAGACAAATGATAGACAAGGAGTGCCATGAATTAGACTTGTAACCATAGAACCTTGTCGGAACGTGTAAAATAAGAAACCACAAGGCATGTTGATCCCAATTCAAGAAAATGTTAGATGACCTCTAACTTGCATAAGATGTTTGATTATGAAAAATGAAACCCTAATCACATGTAAGGAACTTAGTTTCCCTAGTCACATTGCCAAGAAAAACCACAAACAACAATCAAAGAGACAAACAGGTCATGATCCATCATTGCTCCTCTAAATCCTTCTTGGGACATTGCCGAGGTGCATAGTGACATGACCAAAGATAAATCAATAAAAATATAAGACAAACTAGACCAACAAAGTCACCAACCATATAGATATTTTTCCAATCAACGAGTGTTTGCTGATAAGATTGACAAGATTGATCAATTGATTGATTGATAATGCCTAGTTTTAGGAAAGGGAGCATGTCGTATGAGACATTGAGTCTAGTTTTGACTATGCACCCACCTGTATAAGGAAAATGATAAGATTGATAAATGATGATGTCTGGTTTTAGGAAGGACACATCCTATATAAGACAAATGATAGGATCAAGTCTGGTTTCAAGAAATGAGGCAAGTCTTATAAGACATTTAGTCTGGTTTTGACAATGCCACCTCTTGTATAAGACCATTGGTAGCTGGTAAGTGTTGATGGATATTGATGATTAGACAATTGATTTGTTTGGATTAAAGATTAGTTGGATAGTTACTCTATTGATTCATGATTTGGTTGAGGCTCAAATATTTGTTTGAGTCTAATCGAAGTGTCAACCTTAGCAAGGGACAACTTATTATGGGACAAATGATGATAGACGAGGATAGAATCGAAAAACTCTAAGGGACTGGCCTAGTTCCTTAGGGGATCATCAAAGATGGCCTTGCCTACGTAAAGCACAAATACAATGTAGTTCGACTGACTTTGACCATGAATAATTTATTATTGTGATGTGAATCATGATTGAACCGACTCAACAAAACCCTAAAGGGATTGACCTAGTGCCTTGGGGGCTCATCAAAGATGGACTTGCATACATAACATGCATAGAGACAATGTAGTTCACTTGACTTTTATTGACATAGAATCTAACTTTGTTTTTGGAGTTTTTGATGTTTTCTGATTTTTTTAGATTTTGACACTTTTTTTTTGGATTTTGATGTTTTTTATTTTTTATTTTTTTATTTTGATGTTTTCAATTTTTTTTGGACTTTGATGTTTTAAAAACTGATACCATGTCCAAGATCCCATATGAAGCCCAAGTCTAGGAATTTCCCCCAGTTAGGTATATGACCAACTTATTATGGGTAGAGAGATTGATGGATGCCAATGTATCATGGATCGATATGAAAAGTGCAAGACGCGAAATGTTAATGGTTCTTAGGCCATGAGAAGGATGAAAAAGCTTTATTATGGAAGGATGATGTGTGCGAAGGATGGGAAAAAGTGAAAAACTAGATAAAATGATAGTAGATGATAGAGCAAAGAATGACTACACATGGTGCCTGTTTGCCAGGTTTCCACCATGGTACTTATCCAAAGCACCATCGAAGTGGTTTTCACTATTAGATTAATTATTTCTCTTTACTTTTTTTTCCATTTTTTTTGGTGTCACCAAGATGCCTATTTGCTAGGTTTTCATTAGGGTGAAAATCTTTTTGATTTTTGTTTTTTGTATTTTTTGACTTTTTTTGACTTTTAACGGGATTCTCTGAAAGCTAGGTATAGTACTTGCGAAGGTGCATGCTATTGATAGGTTATAGTAATGGTTCACCTTCAAGAGTAGAAATTTGATAAGCACCAGATCCATATACTATTGTTATGATGTAAGGACCCAACCAATTAGGTTTAAACTTTCTAGGTTTTTCTCGATCCATCTAATTCTTAGGATTCTCATTGACTCGAACTTTCTTATTATAGTTGTGATGAATATGGTTTTGATGTGCTTGTAAATGGACTAAGGAATTATATCGCTTCTCATCCAATAGCTCTAGCTCATACAAATGGGCTACATAGTATTCTTGTTCATCAATGAATTGTTGCATAGATACTCTCAAGGATGGTAACTCAACATCAATGGGAAGGATGGCTTCAGATCCAAAGACAAGGGAATATGGAGCGGATCCTTTGGGAGTACAGATGCTAGTACGATAGGCCCATAATGTAGGATTAAGTTGGATGTGTCATTCACGACCAACATCATCAATAGTATTCTTTAAGATTTTGAGGATAGTCTTATTAGATACCTCATCTTGACCATTACCTTGGGGGTAGTATGGAGTAGTGAAATGATGTTGGATATGGAATCTCTTGCATAATTCATGGACATATTTGTTTTTTAAGGGACGACCATTATCCATGACGATGGATTGGGGAACACCATACTAACATATGATGTAATTAAAAATGAACTTGGATATCTACTTGCCAATAATGTAGGTCATCATAATAGCTTCAATCCATTTAGTGAAATACTCAGTTGTGACAAGGATAAACTTATGACCATTAGCAGAGGTAGGGTGAATCTTTCCCACGAGGTCAAGTCCCCATTGAGAGAATGGCCATGGTTATGTAAGTGGATAAAGTTACTAAGTAGGTGTGTGTACAAGATCTCCATGTATTTGACATTGATGTCATTTCTTCACAAAGTAATAGGCATCACATTCCATAATAGGCCAATAGTATCCCATTTGCATAAGCTTCTTGGCTAGAGTAAGACTAGCAGAGTGAGCTTCACACATATCGTTGTGTACCTCTTGTAAGGTTGTTTTCACTTTATCTTAATCAAGACATCTTAGGAGAGTGCTATCTAGACTACGATGGTAAAGGGTATCATCGATGATGAAAAATTTGGATGCTTTTCAAATAAAGTTCTTGCATTGGTTAGTAGACTATTCAGGAAGGATAATTTGGTCATGTAGGTAATTGTAAAAGTCTTTATAACAAGGAGAATCAAGACCAAAAAGTTCAAACAAATGGATCAATAGTTATTTCACAAATAATTTATACTATGGCACGTTGTTAGGAATATCTAAGAGAGATCCAATGGTTGCTATTGCATCAACTACTTTGTTCTAAATCCTCAATATTTTCTTAAAGACCTAATAACATTGAAGTACACCTTAAAAATATCAACCATGCATTTGTAGGGAGTAAGATTGTCATATTTATATCACGGTCATCATTAACTTGACGGATAAGTAACTGGCAGTCACCATAGACTTGGAGATCCTTGATTTTCCATTTGAAAGCCATTCAAATTCCTGTCAACTATACTTCATACTCAGCCATGTTATTTGTACTAAAAAATGCTATTTTGTATGACATAGGTATTGAGTCTCCTTGAGGTGTGATAGAGAGAATGTCAGCTCCTGAACCATGATTTGTATAAGACCCATCAAAGTACACTTTATATATCGTAGAAGTTTCTATTGCACAAGTGGATTCATTAGGAAACTTAGATACTAGAGGATGATCCGCGGTCATTGGTGCATCTGCGAGTTGATCAACTATTACTTGTCCTTTTATTTCCTTACAATCAACATATTCTATATCATATTCACTCAAGCTCATGACCCACTTTGCTAGCTGACCTGTCAAAGTTGCTTCATGTTGTTGGTGTTTTTAGCACTACAACAACTCAAACAGAATACAAGTATCCCACCTCTCTTGAAAGTTAAATTTCTATCAGCAAGCCTCAAGAAATAACCCCAAGGTCTCTAATGTCAGGTCTTGAAAATGCATAAACAACTCAGTGATAAATTTGAAAATGTTGGTAATCACAAGGGGCCTTTCAAATTAACAAACACTTAAAGTACTTTCTCATCAAATATAGCAATGTGGTGATGATTGATTCTAAAACTAACCCAGATTCAAAGAAAGATCAAAAGAGATAGGGTTCAAGAGAGATTCTAATCAATCACAATAATGATGGATGTTTCAAGTGGATAGATCCCCAATAAAATCAATCTTTGCTTGATCAGGGACAAGCCCGCAACTACATAGAAATGGTCCAATCTTCTAAGGAAATCAAAAGATTTTCAGAACATGAATATTCACCCACATACCCAATTACTGGCACAATGTAAACAAGCATTCATAGTTAAACTTAACACAAAATAGGGCCCAAAATAACCTTACACAACTTATAATGAGAAAATTACCAAAAGTATGGATCGAAGATTGATCAAACATCATTCACATTTCACCATCATCACGAAAGAACTAAAATCTAACATCTAAAATTGAGAATCAAGAACAGGAAAACATATGATTGTCAAAGATCAACACAAAGTTCACCAAACAATGACCCAATTGCATTAACTTCTCCAACAATTACATAACAATCTTCCAACTCTCTCTCCTCTACTATAGCTACTCCTACTGATTTCTAAAATTCCAACTCTAGCTCTCTAACTCCAGTTCTAACTCTTTACAAATGATAAGGCACAACCTTTTATAGATATTACATTTCAGTTTCAATTGCCAGGATTAAATAAATCCAATGGCATAGATCACTCTTCTAGAATCATCAGGAAGTTACATTGAGTTTGGCCAATTCATTATACATCATTAACCAATAAGATAATTCTGTTACAAATCTGGAGCAATGAGAAAAAAGGACTCTGCCACCTTGACATTGATGAAAATTCCTTATTGGAGGGATAAAACAACTTCACATGTCTCCTCTTGCTTGAAACACATCCTCCAAAAAATAACCTCCAATTGTATATAGTTTGGGCACAAATTCATAGGTAGGTGCATATTAAATATTTGAATTGCAGTTTTGAAATCTTGCTGGCAACCTATCTTTGGCACATATACATATGTAGGAGCATATGAACAGCTTGAAATCATCTCCCTCAACACATCTTCATATGCAAGGGACTCAAACAGTTTTGAACATCCTTGTTTGGCACATTTTCTGTATGTGGGTACACTCTGAATAATTTGATATTTCCTCCTTTGAACACAAACCCAATAATATTTTCACCTCCCCATCGTAGAATAGGCCTGCACCCAACACATAACAAGATCCATTTAAATTCACTTTACACAAGCATTTATTAATATTTTACATACAATAATATTCCCCTCATCTTACCCGTAGATAATATTCAAAATGAATAATCAAAGAGTAGATACAAAAATATTAAATTAAATCGGCACCCTTCATATTAAAATCTTATGCACTAGTGCCATAAACTTTGTAACCAAGAAATGATTGCGAGCACTTTTAAATTAAACCAAGATTAAGATTGAAACCACCACCGTCACTTTCAGAAACCAAATACTTCCACATGCACTAATTCCTTCGACCCTGGTGATGATTGAAAACACAGGTGCCCAGAATGTAATACTGCAAATTGCAAAATACCCTTTCCTTGCAATTGGAATCTCTTAATACTGAACTTGGGAATCTTGTTCTATAGCATAAACCACTTTTTTTACATTATGATTCACTTCATCCTCCTCACCATTACGTCTGCCTACTCCTGTGATCACTAATTATGCAATCCACCAATTAAATATCTTCTTAATAAAGCCACTAAGCGACATCAACTCAGTTTTAAATATTCTACCGAAAATCTACAAACTAGAACTCATCAACAATGCCATATTTTCCTTTGACAGGCCTCACCCTCGTTTCTCCCCATGAGACAATATTAATCATTGCGATCACTTTTTCTATGTTGTATAAAAAATCTTCTCATCCGAATAAACTATATCATATCCTGGGAAATCTCTGCGATGGACCATCATTTCTATTGGTTGGTGAACAATTCGTGTTACAGTCTCGTGCCCAGAGCACTATAAGCATTAAGAAGCATTCTCACCATTAAGCATCCTTATAAATTTTCTGCCTTTAATCATTCTTACTTCCCATGCGCATTCCAAATTGCATTGATTGAAGTGTCCCTCTCTATAAAACACCTTGTCATTGATCATATTAGTTGAACTTTAACTTGTGTCTCTTGTAGCTACCTTGCAAATCATCCTTTGCAAGTACCATCTATATTCTCATATCGGTGCAACTAGACTGTATTTATTCCTCTACCTATCGGACATGCCATTCACAGGCTCGATCACCTTCAATCTCTGTCCTAAGACCTGTCAACTTACCAAGAACATCACCCGAGCAAATAGTTTCCAATTCTCAACTCTATGGTGGTTTATAAATGCTCAACTATGATTATAAATTACAACAATAACCTCTCATAAACCTCAAGCCCCCGTGAATTTAATTATCCTTCACCTAATCCTCAACACTGGCTTCTTCATCTCGAACGACACTGGTTTATCATCATCGTAAATCTAAATTGTTATCATGATAATGCAAACAAGAACATACGAAAGGTGGTCATGCAATATACTCATGGTTTATCCAGAACGCTATTGGTGCAATAGACTACTATGTATCTCAACACAACCGATAGTTCTTAAAAAAACCAATCATCTTATTAGATCATATGATTAATTCTTCCCTCAACACTTTAACATACACACAGGTCTTTTCTTTCATTTATATAGCCTTATCGACCGTTTGAAACTCATATATATAAAAATATCATTCTTCAATTACGGTCCCATCCTTGTTAATTCACAAAGACTTTGAGAATCCATAAACGTTTCGTACGCACGACAATATCACCGAACCTTACCTCTATATTTTCCTTTTGCTAGTTAAAGGTCTCGAAGATTTTGCTACTCCACGAATTTTGCTGATTCACATAATCCTCAACTAAGTGGATTACCCGAGAGACCCCGAATCACCATCGACATCCAATCATGAACCTTTAATAACAATTTAGTTCCTTTTCTCTATTAGTGATCTTGTAATAAAGATTAACTTCATGTATTGGTGAAGTCATGTGAATCCTGTCAATGCTGAGGTGCGACAAATGTTCGCAGAATTAAGAATTACCCGCGTCTATTAAATACTGATCCACCATTTAGACTATTACCCAAGTGATCCTTGGTTCACCAATGTTTTGAATACTTCATCATATTTAATAGTAATTTGAGATCTTTGGCAGCCAACACGTCGACACTCTTCACATTGATTCTTTGGCAGATTTTAGGTTCTCACTTTGGTTCAAAATGTTGAAATTTTACAACTTATCCCCCTACTCCCATGATTTACGGAACATGCTCATTTCATTCTTCCATGCTTCAGGGAATATTGAACTTTTCTATTTATGAACGCCCAGAACCATCAATATCCTTAGTGTTTACATTTCATGAAGACAGTCAAAAATTCTACACCAATAATATCAGTTTGTCTTTCAGGAGTTTCTTGTTCACATATTTTCTCAAATTTGTCGACTTCAGGGATTTCTCTCTCTTATGGAATTCCATGCAGACCAAAAATACATGAGCCTTTATCCTTCATGAAAATCCGCCAACCGTAGAATTCCCCAAAACATCATTTCTCGCAGAATTCCTCCAAGCAAGGATTTTCCTGATTTCACCCTTATTTAGAGATTCTGTCATAATGCGGATTACCCGAAACATTGTGCATATCGTACGAATTTCATGATGTTAGGAAATTTCAAATCGCCTTCTTGCATGGTTTTTCTCTTGTACTACCGCTGCATCAAAATTCCTTAACGTTACATACTAAGAACACATTATTCTATGGAATATTGAAATTGATCCCTTTACAACTGAAGCTTCTTGGTGAAACTTCGCATTAAGCTAATTTCAGAAATATTCACAGTGACAATCCATGCACATTTCCCTGCACTAGCCGCAACTTCCTTTTATTATTTTTTTGTTTACATGTCGATGCTTGGAACATAACCTATAGGCTATGAATGAGGATCCATTGTTCTATTACTTTGCATAATCCAAACTTTCACGACTTTCAGGAATCCGCTCTAAGAATCATGTATTCCTCAAATTCATGTCAAACCAATCTCTATCATGGCGACCATTTACCTTTGCAATTGTTAACGAAGTGGAACCTCCACCATGAGCTTTATGAGATCATTCGATAGATTTACATTCGATAGTATAGCCTCTTCAAGAAAAAATCAAACAATGTTAATATCGATCCTTGATGAATTTCAACCCTTGGGTTTGAAACTGCTTGCTGCCATTCTAAAGCTTCGGTCATGTAGTAAGCAATGACAAGTTACAGTGTTACTTTCTGCCGCACCAAAATTCTATGAACATCCCCTTCATAAATCCCATTCTTGCAGCCATTTAATTCTGTATAAAACCCACACTTCGAAAGAGGCAGGTGGAATGATCAACCATTCCAGTATTGCTTGATTCAAACACACTGCGAGATAGAGGCTACTATGTCTTTTGAATGATTCTCATCTCAACTGACTAATGACATGAATTCTTGCCTTGATCATTCCTTTACTACCATGGTGAGGGTAATTTTCAAGCTGTATATTCCATGAGTATATCATCGACGTGCTAAAATAATATGTGGTTCGATCCTTTCTGTCATTTGCAATCAAGCCATTGAACCTGCTAGTCACCTCTCGTGGATTTCTTATGTTGACAGATTCCCCGAGCCTTTATACCTTCGGGTAATTTGTGATAGGATGGATTCTCCGAGCTCTAATCCTTCACTAAATCTGGGCAATGTCGGATTTCCCTAAAACATCATCATTGAATATATCAGCTTCGTGTAATCAAATTTTCTTAAAATAAGTACAAGATGACTACAAAATTCATTGAATTAAAAATTGCACGAGCCAATATATAACCAGTATGGAGCCCCTTACGCTGAAAATACAAAGCTCCTTGAGATATTTTCCAAAATTCCGTTGTGCATGCCCATATGCCTCATCCCATGGCCACTTCTCATTGTCATTTGAATTTTCTAAAACTTCAAATATTCTGTAAATCTTATCATCCCATCAAATCCTTACACATTTCGAGTGTTTTGTATTTACCAATTTACCTCAATATGTCATGCTTTCTTTCCAAGGAAGTTATAAACTGTGTGCCATGAGACAAAGCTTTAATTCGATACACAATCAATATCCACAAAGCAGGTGGTCTTCCAAAGCTCATATCTGATACAAATGACCGCCTCATATTCAATGGTGCTTTCACTTCACTATCTCTTCATGAATTCTTGTGGTTGGAAGATTTGAGTATTTCGAGAATTATCCAATCTCGGGGATTTAATACCTCGTGGATTCTTTTAAATGTTGGATTTGCCGAGACTTTGATATGTCGGAAATTTTGTTACTTCGCAAAATTATCGCACTGAAGAGAAACCTGAAGCTACTCTTACCTCACGAATTCCACCCCTGTCCAGATTGCCCGAAATTTCCTATATTGCCTAAATAAATACACTTTGTATCTTGCATTATATGACCCAAAATTCTTTTGAAATGAATTCCAAACTCAGTTTCAGAGAAAGCCAAATTGGGAATCCAAGAAGTGAAATGCAAACAAAAGACCCTGAAATGTGAATATATATAAACCAAATTTCTCGCACAATCATGCATGTTAGAGTAAATTACATTTACCGACTTAAGTTTCACTTAGGTAGACTATAGTTTAGTTGCATTTAATTTATTAAATTGGGAAATTAGTTTTCTTTCCCGTATTCCTGTATTGGGTGGTTGCTCACCCGTTTGGCCTATTTCATGGCTTTATAAGCCTGTATTATAATGCATTTTATCATCTCATCTCATATTTCCCATTCCTCTTCGGTAAAATAGATTTGCTTCTCTCGTTTGTGAAGGTCTCTGTGCAATTGGTTTTTCTGGGAATTTGTTGCTCTATCAATGTAATATCAAGACAATTATAGTGACTAAAAATTCAATTTTCCAAGATAGCATCAACACAATTGGGAAAATAAATTAATCTCAAGAACCTTAGTCAAGAAGGCAATGAATCAAACCAAACACTCAGGTTCCCACAAGTAGAACAAGATCAGAGACTACTAGAGGTAAACACCAAAAAAAATGGGGTCTCTGCTTTCAGTGGGGGAAAAAGGTGCACAAAAAATGGCGACTCTGCTAGGGAAATGCTCCAGAGCATTTCAATGAAAAACAGGAATCAAGAACCCAAAATCTATGGTTTCGATACTCATATCAAGTCAACCAATGAATAAGCTAGCCCTTCGTGTGCTGGAAATCCTAGTGTGTGCAAATGTAGTAATTTCGCCCCTTAAGCTACTGCAAGAAAGTAAGTTCAGTCATGTTAAGCTATGTGAATGATTTTGACTCCAAAAGCAACCTGGATAGAGTCTCACTGCCAGTTAGGCTTCCATAGCCCCGACAAGGTTATCACTGTGATTCTCTCGAACATAGATATATTGCTAGCCAGACATCCACAACCCTAGTAGAGATATTCAGATCCTCCTGAAAAGTTGAATTATTCTTTTGATTTTCAATGTTTTATTTTTCTTTTTTTTTCTAATATTTTCTTTTCACTTCTTTTATTTTCAACCTATAAGAAATGAAGCTCACAGTCGGTGAGAATCACATTGGCACTTAACAAAAATATAATATTTTTTGCTTAACAAGACCTCACAAGGAACATAGAAACCTCAGGATTCTTGGTGTGTAAAATATAAGATTTGAGAACATTCAAGAGCTAACTCAATCCAATGACTTATCTTGTTTATACGTTTAGCACATGTGACACTAAATAGAGGACTTCAACCATCCTATCTAGAAAAATGATTAGAATTTGTAAGATAAATACTTAGAGAAGCCCCAGATAAATAAATTGGTGTTGTGGATAAAACACTCCCAAGAGAAAACATGGGACCTAACCGGAGGAGCAATGTAAAACCGAACCAAAGCAAACCTAAACTAACCAAAGCATAACCAAACCAAACTAAACTAAATTTAAAGCAACCCAACCTACAACAAACAAAAGTAGGAAAGAAAAAACGAACATGAAGCAAACCTAAATTAACTAGTAGCTGAAAACAAAAGCAAAAGCCAACCTAATACTAAAGCAAACCAACCTAAAGAAAACAAAAGCAAATTAAAGGGAACCTACAAGAAAGAAAGGAAATAACACTACATTTATTCAAATGAAATATATGTAGAAAGAGACTCAAAATGAATCATGATGAGACAAGGTAAACTAAGACCCACAACCATACGGTTCATCAATGCATGGACAAGCAATAAGGTGATGGTTACAGTCCTCAAGAATGAAAATTCATCTTTATATTCAAAAAATAGACCTCAACATTGCAACATTCATATTCAATGTCATAATCAAGAATAATAAAAAATTGAGGTAACTCATTGAAACCATGATCAATCCATGTGCAAGTTATCTTTCCTAACCCTCCATAATCAAATTAATAAGCTTCAAAATACTCAATAAGGAAAGAAGCAACCTGGTTTTGTATTTCTACAGACTAAATGTTGTGTTTATCATCCTCCAATTGTGAAGAGTTGATGTCCCTGTCATCAGGAGGTCTCAACTAATGGTGCAACATTCCTCTTACGCTCAAAACATGTAAAACAAAATTAGAATCATCACTAAGTAATTTAGGGTGCAAATCGGATTTAACAAATTTAGAATTAATATCATGAAAAATTTCACCTATTTGCATATCTTCATGAGAGAATAGTGATGATTTTCAATAATATACTCATGTGCATCAAACTTGTTCATGGAGATGTTCATCAAAAGCCACTAAAGGTTGATCTTCAAGCACATTTTCACTTGCAACTGTATGATCATATCCATCTATTATGACTGCAACATCACTGTTTTCAACATCATTCAGGTTTTCCTACATATTATCATGAACAACATTAGCTACCTCATCATTAGTACATAAAATTTGTGAATTCTCAATGCTCAATTCATCAATAGATAGAGAAAAAATAGAATTTGATAAATGAGAGAACTCCCTGAATTCATCTTCTATTGGCATTGGTTCATATTTTTTATCATAACCATCAAGAACATTGACTCCTTCATTAGGTGCTTCCTCATGTTCTTCAAGACACTCATCAACAACTTGTTGAAATTCCTTGATTGGAGATCCATTTGATGTATCTTTTTGTGCATCTCCTGTATGATTTGACAACTACACTCGTTCTTTCACCTCCTTAATTGTTGTCTGACATTGGAAACAGGTGAACTCTGAATGTTCCTCCTTATGTATCCTACACGAGGTTGGTAGCAAAAACTCTTCTAGATGTACTATGCACTCAAGTTTGACCAATCCTTCATGAATTTTGTAATAAACTCATCATAACTTGTCTGCAGTGAATCCACATTTTGAACAAGGGAAGCCTAAATGATAACCTCCTTTTCTTGGGGCTTATCCTTAGTTGTATTTTCCATTTTAGAAATCTGACTAACCTCTGTAGAAACATCCTCCTTTATCTCTATAGACTGCTCTTTGCTTGGACACTCATTATGTTCCTCAACTATTGCTAATATCTCAGATTCCTCTTTTCTACATTCAAAATATTCCAAGGCCACCTCATAATCAGCTATCATACCATCTCTAGTTTCATAATTTATGGATTCCTCCACTATACATTCCTCAGAAGACTGTTCTTTTGACTCTAGTTGCTTTCCAACCTTAATGATAATGTCCACACATGAATGATAAGTGAACTCAGTATGATACTCTTTACTTAATCTACACCAATGGTTTAGAAGAAAATCCTTCAAACAAAAACCATGCCTGAATTGACCTTTTAAAAAATCTGTGAACATTTCAAATGAAGCATCCAAAAAGAGAAGTTCTCCTTGTGAAGTGATTTGGTCTCTACCCCAATTCCAAGAGTTAGACATTTAAGCTCACTCAAGCTTGATAGAGATCTATTGTATCTCATATTTTCAACATGAAAACTCATTCAACTTCCAACAATGTCACTTTATGTTCACCCTCCTTCTAGCGCCAATATGTTGATGGTGTTTTTAGCACTGCAACAACTCAAACATAATACAAGTATCCTATCTCTCTTGAAAGGTAAATTTCTATCAAAAAGCCTTAAGAAATAACCCCAAGATCTCTAATGTCAGGTCTTGACAATGCATAAACAACTTAGTGATTAATGTGAAAATGTTAGTAATCACAAGGGGCCTTACAAATTAATAAACGTTGGAAGAACTTTCTCATCAAATATAGCAATTTGGTGATGCTTGATTCTAAAAATAACCCAAATTCAAAGAAAGATGAAAAGAGATAGGGTTCAAGAGAGATTCTAATCAATCACAATAATGATAGATGTTTCAAATGGATAGATCCCTAATAAAACCAATCGCTGCTTGATTAGGGACAAGCCCGCGAGTACACATAAATGGTGCAATCTTCTAAGGAAATTAGAAGATTTTCAGACCATGAATATTCATCCACATACCCAATTACTGGCACAATGTAAACAAGCATTCACAGTTGAACTTAACACAAAATAGGGCCCAGACTAATTTTACACAACAACTTACAATCAATAGATTGCCAAAAGTATGGACTGGAGCTCGATCAAATATCATTCACATTTCACCATCATCATGAAAGAATTGAAATATAACATCTAACATTGAGAATCAAGATCAAGAAACCATATGGCTATCAAATATCAACACAAAGTTCACCAAACAATGACCCAATTGCATTAACTTCTCCAATAATTAAATAACAGTCTTCTAGCTCTCTCTCCTCTCCTACAACTAATCCTACTAATTTCTGGAATTGTAACTCTAGCTCTCTAACTCCAGTTCTAACTCTTTACAAATGATAAGGCACAACCTTTTATAGATATTACATTTCAATTTCAATGGTCAGGATTAAATCAATCCAATGGCATAGATCACTCTTCTAGAATCATTAGGAGGTTACATTGAGTTTGGCCAATTCATTATACATCATCAACCAATCAGATAATTTTTGTTACAAATATGGAGCAATGAGAAAAAAGGACTTTGTCATATTGAAATTGATGAAAATTCTTGATTTGTCATATTGAAATCACCTCCATTTGTATATAGTTTGGGCATAGATTCATAGGCAGGTGCATATTAAATATTTGAATTGCAGTTTTGAAATCTTGCTAGCAGCCTATCTTTGGCACATATCCATATGTAGGAGCATATGAATAGCTTTAAATCATCTCCCTCAGCACGTCTTCATATGCAAGGGACTCAAACAGTTTTGAACATTCTTGTTTAGCACATTTTCTAAATGTGGGTACACTTTAAATAATTTGAGATTTCCTCCTTTGAACACAAACCCAATAATATTTTCACTTCCCCATCTTAGAATAGGCTTGCACCCAACACATAACAAGATCCATTTAAATTCACTTTACCTATAAGAATTTATTAATATTTTATATACAATAATATTCCCCTCATCTGTACCCACAAATCATATTCAAAATGAATAATCAAAGAGTAGATACAAAAATATTAAATTAAATTGGTACCTGTAATATTAAAATCTTATGCACTAGTGCCATAAAATCTCTAACCAAGAAATGATTGTGAGCACTTTTAAATTAAATTGAGATAAAGATTGAAACCACCACCACTGCTTTCAAAAACCAAATACTTCAACATGCACTAATTCCTTCGACCCTGGTGATGATTCAAAATAGAGGTGCCCAGAATGTACTACCGCAAATTGCAAAATACCCTTTCATTGCAATTGGAATCTCTTAATACTGAACTCGGGAACCTTGTTCTACAACATAAACCACTTTTTTTTACATTATGCTTCACTTAATCCTCCTCACCATTATGTCTGCCTACTCCTGTGATCACTAATTATGCAATCCACCAATTACATATCTTCTTAATAAAGCCACTTAGCGACATCAACCCAACTTTGAATATTCTGCTCGAAATCTGCAAACTAGAACTCGTCAACAACACCATATTTGACTAGCCTTACCCTCGTTTCTCCCCATGAGACAATATTAATCATTGCGATCACTTTTGCTATGTTGTATAAAACATCTTCTCATCCGAATAAACTACATCATATCTCGGGAAAACTCTGCGATAGACCATCATTTCTATCAGTTGGTGAACAATTCGTGTTACAGTCTCATGCCCAGAGCACTACGCGCATTAAGAATCATTCTCACCATTAAGAATCCTTATAAATTTTTCACCTTTAATCATTCTTACCTCCCATGCACATTCCAAATTGCATTGATTGAAGTGTCCCTCTCTACGAAACACCCTGTCGTTGATCATATCAGTTGAACTTTAACTTGTGTCTCCTGTAGCCACCTTGCAAATCATCCTTTGCAAGTACGATATATATTCTCATATCGGTGCAACTAAACTGTCTTTATTCCTCTACCCTTCGGACATGCCATTCACAGGCTCGATCATCTTCAATCTCTATCCTAAGACTTGTCAACTTACCGAGAACATCACCCGAGCAAACAATTTCCAATTCTCAACTCCATGGTGGTTTATAAATGCTCGACTACGATTATAAATTAAAATAGCAACCTCTCGTAAACCTCAAGCCACCGTGAACTTAATTATCCTTTTCCTAATCCTCAACACTGGCTTCTTCATCCCGAACGACACTGGTTTATCATCATCGTAAATCTAAACTGTTGTCTTGATAATGCAAACAAGAACATACGAAAGGTGCTCATGCAATATACCCATGGTTTATCCACAACGTTGTTGGTGCAATAGAATAATATATATATCAACACAACTGATAGTTCTAAAGACAACCAATCATCTTATTGGATCATATGATTAATTCTTCCCTCAACTCTTTAACATACACATAGGGTCTTTTCTTTCATTTATATAGCCTTATCGACTGTTTGGAACTCATATAAAATATCATTCTTCACTTACGGTCCCGTCCTTATTAATTCGCAAAGATTCTAAGAATCCATAAACATTTAGTATGCATGAAAATATCACCAAACCTTACCTTTGTATTTTCCTTTTGCTAGTTAAAGGTCTCACAGATTTTTCTACTCCGCGGATTTTGCTGTTTCATGGAATCCTTGACTAAGTGGATTACCTGAGAGACCCTGAATCACCATCGACATCCTATCGCGAACCTTTAATAACAATTTGGTGCCTTTTCTCTATCAATGGTCTTGTAATAACGATTAACTTCATGTATTGGTGAAGTCATGTGAATCTTGTCAATGCCGAGGTGCGACAAATGTTCGCGGACTTAAGAATTACCCGCGTCTATTAAATACTGACCCGCCATTTATACTATTACCCAAGTGATCCTCGGTTCACCAATGTTTTGAATTCTTTGTCATCTTTAACAGTAATTTGAGATCTCTAGCAGCCAACAGGTCAATACTCTTAACATTGATTCTTCATCATAGATTTTAGGTTCTCACTTTGGTTCAAAATGCTGAAACTAAATACAACTTATCCGCCTACTCCCATGATTTCCTGAACATGCTCATTTCATTCTTCCATGCTTCGAGGAGTCTCAAACTTTTCTATTTACGAACACTCAGAACCATCAATATCCTCAGTGTTTACATTTCATGAAGACAGCCAAAAAGTCTACACCAATAATATCAATTTGTCTTTTGAGAGTTTCTTGTTCACAAATTTTCACGAATTCATCAACTTCGGGGATTTTTCCCTCTCGCGGAATTCCATGCGGACCAGAAATACTCGAGCCTTTATTCTTCATTAAAATCCACCAACTGTGGAATTTCCTAAAACATCATTTCTTTCGGAATTCCTCCAAGCAAGGATTTTCCCGATTTCACCCTTTTTCGGAGATTCCATCATAACATGGATTACCCGACACATTGTGCATATCCTGCAAATTTCACGATGTTAGGAAATTTCAAATCACCTTCTTGCATGGTTTTGTTGTACTACCACTGCATCAAAATTCCTTAACATTAAATACTGAGAACACATTATTCTATGGCATATTGAAATTGATCCCTCTACAGTTGAAGCTTCTTGGCTAAAATTTGTATTAGGCTAATTTCAACAATCTTCACAATGACAATCCATGCACATTCCCCTACACTAGCCACAACTTCCTTTTATTATTTCGTTGTTTACACGTTGATGCTTGGAACATAACTTGTAGGCTATGAATGAGGATTCATCGTTCTATTACTTTGCATAATCCAAACTTTCATGGTTTTCAAGAATCCGCTCTAAGAACCATGTATTTCTCAATTTCATGTTGAAGCAATCTCTATCATGGTGACAAACACCTTTGCAATTAATAATGAAGCAAAATCTCCACCATGAGCTTCATAAAAAAATTCGATAGATTTACCATCAACATTATAGCCTCTTCAAGACAAAATAAAACAATGATAATACTGATCCTTAATGAATTTTGACCCTTGGGTTTCAAACCGCTTGTTGCCATTCTCAAGCTTGGGTCACGTAGCAAGCAATGACTAGTTACAGTGTTACTTTCTACTGCACCGAAATTCTACGAACACCCCCTTCATAAATCTAATTCTTGCAGCCATTTAATTTTGTATAAAACCCACACTTCGAAAGAGGCAGGTGGAATGACCAGCCATTCCAGTATTGCTTGATTCAAACACACTGGGAGATAGAGGCTAATATGTCTTTTGAATGATTCTCATTCTCTACTGATTAATGACATGAATTATTTCCTTCATCATTCCTTTATTACCACGGCGTGGGTAATTTTCAAGCTGTATATTCCATGAGTATATCATCAACGTGCTAAAATAATATGTGGTTCGATCCTTTCTGTCATTTGCAATCAAGCCATTGAACCTGCTAGTCACCTCTCAGGGATTTCTTATGTTGACGGATTCCCCGAGCCTTTATACCTTCTAGTAATCCATGATAGGATGGATTCTCTGAGCTCTAATCCTTTACTAAATCTGGGCAATACAGGATTTCCTGAAAAAATGTCATCATTGAATATATCAGCTCTGTGTAATCAACTTTTCTTAAAATAACTACAAGTTGACTGCGAACTTCATTGAATTAAAGATTACACAAGCCAATACATAACTAGTATGTAGCCCCTTACGCGAAAATATAAAGCTCCTCGAGATATTCATTGAACTTCCATTGTGCATGCCCATATGCCTCAGCCCATGGCCACTTTTCATTGTCATTTGAATTTTCTAAAACTTCAAATATTCTATAAATCTTATCATCCCATGAAATCCTTACACGTTTTGAGTGCTATGTATTTACCAATTTTCATGTCATGTCACTGTTGGCCATGAGAATTTTCTAAAACTTCAAATATTCTATAAATCTTATCATCCCATGAAATCCTTACACATTTTGAGTGCTATGTATTTACCAATTTACCTCATTATGCCATGCTTTCTTTCCAAAGAAGTTATAGACTGTTGGCCATGAGACAAAGCTTTAATTTGATACACAATCAATATCCAAAAAGCAAGTGGTCTTTCAGAGCTCATATGCGATACAAATGCTCACCTCATATTCAATGGTGCTTTCACTTCACTAACTCTTCATGAATTCTTGTGGTTGGCGGATTTGAGTATTTCAAGAATTATCGAATATAGGGGATTTAATACTCATGGATTATTTTAAATGTTGGATTTTTCAAGACATTGATACATCGTAAATTTTGTTACTTTGCAGAATTCTCACACTGAAGAAAAACCCAAAGCTACTCTTACCTCACGAATTCCACCCCTATCCAGAGTGCCAAAATTTTTCTATATTGCCTGCTTAATAAATACATTTTGTGTCTTGCATTATATGACCTAGAATTATTTTGAAATCAATTCCAAACTCAATTTGAGAGAAAGCCAAACTAGGAATCGACGAAGTGAAATGAAAACAAAAGATCGTAAAATAAAAAATATATATAAACTAGCTTTCTCGCACAATCATGCAATATCAGGGAAATTATAGTGACTGAAAATTCAATGTGTGAAGATAGTATCAACACAATTGGGAAAATAAATTGATCTCAAGAACCTTAGTCAAGAAGGTAATGAATCAAACCAAGCACTCAGGTTTCCACAAGCAGAACAAGATCAGAGACTGCCAGAGGAAAACACCAAAAAAAAGGGGGTCCCTACTTTCAGCGGGGTGTGTGTGCAAAAAGTGCACAACACTTCGCTAATAGGTATTTCAAAGGATAAATCGTACTTATCAATTTTGTTCGATGGTTCAACTTATAGTGTCTAAGCTTCTCTACAATGAAAAAAATTGCAAGGCATGCTTGTTCAATGGGGTTGTAATTAATCTCATACCCTACAAGAGTGTCGTTGATATAATAGATTGCTTGTTCCTTTCCATCATTGTCACTTTGTGCTAACAATGCCGCTAGTGTGGATGTGGTTGCTAATATGTATAATATTAGGTGTCTACCATCAATGGGAGGCATAAGTATTAAAGACCTGTCAATAGATAATCCTTTATTTGTTGAAATTCTTCCTAACAATGTTCAATCCATATGAAGGGTACTCCTTTATGTAGAAAGTGTTGAAATGGATGGCATTTATCTGCTAATTGAGAAATGAACCTTCGAATGGACTGCAACCTTCCTTGTAAAGTTTGTAGCTGACTTATGTTGGTTGGCAGAGGAATGTCCATTATAGCTTTCACTTTTGTAAGATCAAATTCAATTCATCTACGAGAGATAATGTATCACAAGAGTTTTCCTGATTCAACCCCAAAAACACACTTCTTACGGTTTAGCCTGACCTTATACTCTTCCAGCCTTTTGAAAATCTTGTCTAGATGACCATTTCTTAATATTGGATTTTTCTAGTAAATCATCAACATAGTCTTCCATAAGTGTATGCATGTAGTCATGAAAGATGGTGGTCATATCTCTTTGATACATTGCTCTGGCATTCTTAAGATCAAATGGAATAACATTCCAAAAAAAGGTACCCAAAGCACAATTGAAAGCTATTTTATGTTAATCCTTAGGAGTGATTTTGATCTGATTATGCCCCAAAAAACTGTCCATAAGCAATAACATCTTATACCTGTTGTGAGGCCTACAATGATGTCAATGTTAAGAAACATGAAATCATCCTTAGGACAAGCTTTGTTTAAATCTCTAAAATATGTACATACTCTAATTCCACTAGTTAGTTTAGTGACAAGAAAAAGATTTGATATCCATTTTGCATAGTCTATGGGACAAATGAAACCAACATCCAAAAGTTTCTTCAATTCAACCTTCACTAGGAGCATGATTTGTGGGTGCATTTTCCTCAATTTCTGCTTGATTGGTTTAGCATTTGGAATCAATGGTAAAAGATGTAGAATAAGTTTGGGGTCCAACCCAGGCATATCAGCATATGACCACATAAAATTATTTTTTCTCTCTGAGAAGAATGTAGTGAACTCTGATTTTTGTTCAGTGGTCAAAGATGCTGCAAGATAGATGATTGTAGGATTATCCTTTGTTCCAAGATTTACCTCTTTTGATTCTTCCACAAACAATGGTGATCTATCTCAATCTATGGGGATACTGTCCAACCCCCCATCCTTAGGCACCTCAGAGAGATTTTCACCTTTAGATACGTGCCTTATTTTTACTTTTTCTTGGTCTAAAGGCACCTTTTGGTTTTCACCTAAAGACCTATTCTTTTTATTTTTATTTTTCTCAATTTTGCAACTAGAGGGAGGATAAAACTCGCCAAAGTATGTTACATTGTCAAGCTCTATGATGAAACCAACTTTATGATCCTTGCTTGGTATTCCATCTCGAAGTCCCATGAACTCAACAATCACTTCTTCATTCTTAAATGTGTCTAAACTCATGATCCTTGTTGATCCCAATCTATTAGTTGTGGGTAAATGAGGGGTAATCCATCATCGGTATCATCAAGGGTCAATGAGTAGGAAAATATGGTGAAACCATAGGTATCATCAAGATCCCAAAAGGAATTGATCCAGATATTGATGTCCATGATATTGGTTAGGGAGGAGGATAAGTCAAGCTCTTAGAAGACTTTAGCTAGGTCATAGTCACTAGATGTATAGGAATCCCATTCCCACTCATTAGAGTAAGTTTTTGTAGAGTATTCTTCATATGTATTGATTTCATTTGAAGCATTAATGTTCTCACTCGAAGGCAACTTAGTACTAGGAGGACTTACTTTTGGTGGTACATACCCTAGCCCATTATTCTTTGGTAACTGAGGAGGTAATATTGGTTCTATCATCCCATGTTTATTTAGATCAAGATCTCTGTTCCCATCATAACCTTGTTGCTTCATGATTTGGAACCTTTTTGGATATTACTCAATCAATAACCGCTTAGGCTTAATTTCCTCTTCATATTTATAAATCCATGAAGAAATATCCTCACCTACAAACTCTTTGCTTAATTCACCCCACCTATTGAAGGTGGTAGGAGGATGGTGGATGGTGATTTTAGGCTCCTTCTTGATGGGATGAGGTTTTCCATGAGATTTTGGTGATGTAGGTAGCTTCCCAACACAAAATAAACTCTCCATGTTGTATTCCCCACATCCCTTGTCATGGATCTAGACCTTGGGTTTGGAAGGTGTGGTGAATGGAGTGGATGATTTGACTAGAGAAGATGGATCAATGTAATGTGATGAGGTGGACGATGAAACTTCTCGATTAATAGGCACTTGATGTTCAATGGTCCCTCTTAGATTACTACAATATTGGAAGGGATCAAGATCTCCAGGTATGGTAATTTTGATGCCATTGTGGGGAAACTTCAAGCATTGATGGTACGTGGAAGGTATGAATCTCATGGAATGAATCCAAGGGAAAACAAGGAGAAGATTATATGGTAAATCTAGATCCAAGATTTCAAATATTGTGTTTTGAGTGGCAGGTCCAACCCTTATGGGAAGTGTAATTAAACCTTTGGATAAGCGCTCAACATCATCATAAGCCTTGATAACAATTTTCCTATATTCATTTATACAAGCTTCAAGGAATCCCAATGTCATGACCAATTTTAGTGTGCATATGTTCATATTTGCTCCACCTTCTACCAAGACTCGTCTAATTTTGTGCTTATTAATATAGACTTCAAGGTGCAAAGGATCATTATGATTTGGTTTATGCATGGAAATATATTGCTGAAAGAATGTTACATGGTGGGGTGTAGCTAAGTATCCTACCATGGTTTGAAATTGATTAACATTTAGGTTAGTGGGCATAGATGTATCTTGCAAAGATTTTTCTAGAATAGCCTTATGCTTAGGGGATATGCAAAGTAGTTCAAGAATGGATATTTGTGCAGGAGTCTTTCTTAGATGATCCAAGAGGTTATATTGGATTTTTGATTGTGGATTAGAAGCAGCTCCTTGTAGGGTCATCTTAGCTCTGTGGGTGGTAACGACACATTCTAAACTTATATTTATGGTAATGGTACCAACATGATTATCAAGGGCTCAAAAGTGATTAATGGTATAGTCATGTGCAATGTTGGTATAATTTTCATTTTTATTGTTCCTTGAACTAGAGGTTTTCCCTTTTCCATGGTCTTGTAGGGGAGTTTTGAATATGGTGTGATCAACATTGGTCTTACCCTATGAATTGTCCATTGATATGTCACCTTGCTCAATGAGTTCTTGGATAAGGTTCTTAAGTTTCCAACACGATGATTTTTTGTGTCCCTCATTCAATGGTATTCAAAAAATTCATTTTCTTCTGAATCCTTGGGATTTTCTTTGGATTTTATCAAAGGTAATAGCATTGAAGTACAATTTAAAACTATCAACCATGTGTTTTTAGGGAGTAAGCTTCTCATCTTTTCTATCATGGCCATTATTAACTTGATGGATAACCAACTGGCCTAGTCACCATAGACTTGGAGATCTTGAATTTCCATTTGATATCCATTCAAAGTCCTATCAACAATGCTTCTTACTCAACCATGTTATTTGTACACGAAAATTCTATTTTGTATGACTTGGGTATTGAGTCTCCTTGAGGTATGATAAAGAGAATGCCAATTCCTAAACCATGATTTTTATAAGACCCATCAAAGTAAAATTTCCATATCATAGAAGTTTCTATTGTAAAGATGGATTCATCAGGAAAATCAAATACTAGAGGATGATCTATTGTCATTGGTGCATCTATTTATAAGTTGATCAACTATTACTTGTCCTTTTATTGCCTTACAATCAACATATTCTATATCATATTCACTCAAGATCATTACCCACTTTGCTATCCAACCTGTCAAAGTTGCTTCGCTCAATAGATATTTCAAAGGATCAACCTTAGCTATTCATTTTGTTTGATGGTTCAACTTATGGTGTCTGAGCTTTTGTGCGGTGAAAACAACTACAAGGAATGTCATTTAATGGGGTTGTAATTAAGCTCATACCCTATAAGAGCGTAATTGATATAATAGATTTATCATTCCTTTCCATCATTGTCACTTTGTGCTAACAATGCCGCCAATGCAGATGTGGTTGCTGATATGTATAATACTAGGTGTCTACCATCAATGGGTGGCATAAGGACTAGAGGTGTCAATAGACAATCCTTTATTTGTCGAAATGATTCCTAATAATGTTCAACCCATATGAAGGGGACTCCTTTACATAGAAAGTGTTGAAATGGATGACATTTATCTACTAACTAAGCAATGAACCTTCAAATGGACTACAACCTTCCTTGTAAACTGTGTAACTGACTTATGTTGGTTGGTAGATGCATCTCCATGATAGCTTACACTTTTATAGGATTGACTTTAATTCCTCTATGAGAGACAATGGATCCCAAGAGTTTGCTTGATTGGACCCCAAAAACACACTTCTTTAGGTTTATCTTGACCTTATACTCTTCCAACCTTTTGAAAATCTTGTCTAACACTACTAGATGACCATTTCTTGCTAAGTATTTTACTAGTAAATCATCAACATAGTCTTCCATAAGTGTATGCATGTAGTCATGAAAGATGGTGGTCATAGCTCTCTGATACGTTGATCTAAAATTCTTAAGACAAAATGGAATAACATTCCAACAAAAGGCACCCCAAGCACAAGTGAAAGCTATTTTATCTTGATTCTTAGGAGCGATTCTAATTTGATTATACCTTGAAAAATGTCCATGAGCGATAACATCTCATATCCCACTGTGAGGTCTACGATGATGTTGATGTTAAGAAATGAGAAATCATCCTTAGGACAAGCTTTTTTTAAATCTCTAAAATATGTACATACTCTGATTCCACTAGTTTGTTTAGTGATGAGAACAAGATATGATATCCATTCTACATAGTCTATGGGGCGAATGAAGCCAACATCCAAAAGTTTCTTCAATTCAACCTTCACTAGGAGCATGATCTATGGGTGCATTTTGAACCTCAATTTTTGCTTGACTGGTTTAGCATTTGGAATCAATGGTAAATAATGTAGAATAATTTTGGGATCCAAACCAAGAATATCAACATATGACCACACAAAATTAATTTGTCTCTATGAGAAGAATGTAGTGAACGGTTTTTCTTCAGTGGTCATAGGTGTTGCAAGATGGATGATTCTAGGATTATCCTTTGTTCCAATATTTACCTCTTTTGATTCTTCCACAAGAAATGGTGATCTCTCTTGATCTATGGGGAGACTATCTAGCCCTCAATCCTTAGGTGATTTGGAGAGGTTTTCACCTTTAGATCATATATCCTTTATTTTTACATTTTCTTATTCTAAAGGTGCCTCTTGGTTTTCACCTACAAATCTATTCTTTTTATTTTTATTTTTCTCATTTTTGCAACTAGAGGGATGAGAAAACTCTCCAAAGTATTTTTCATTGTCAAGATCTATGATGAAACCAACTTTATGATCCCCGCTTGGTATTCCATCTCAAAGTCCCATGAACTCAACGATCACTTCATCATTCTCAAATGTGTCTAAACTCACAATCCTTGTTGATCCCAATCTATTAGTTGTGAGTAAATGAGGTGTAAGCTATCATTGGTACCATCAAGGGTCAATGATCAAGAAGATATGGTGAAAAAAGAGGTATCAAAATCCCAAAAGGAATCAATCCGAATATTGATGTCCATGATATTGGTCAGGGAGGAGGATAAGTCAAACTCTTGGAAGACTTTGGCTAGGTCATAGTCACTAGATGTCTAGGAATCCCATTCCCACTCATTAGAGTCAATTTTAGTCTAGTATTCTTCAGATGTCTTGATTTTATTTGAAGTGTTAATGTTCTCACTCGAAGGAAACTTATTACTAGGAGGACTCACTTTTGGTGGTACATACCCTAACCCAGTATTCTTTGGTAATTAAGGAGGCAATATTTATTCTACCATCCCATGTTTGTTTATACCAAGACCACTATTTACATCATAACCTTGTTGCTTCATGATTTGGAACCCTTTTGGATATTGCTCAATCCATAACTGTATAGGCCTAATGTCCTCTTCATCTTTATAAATCCATGTAGAAATATCCTCACCTATAGACTCTTTGCTTAATTCAGCCCACCTAATGAAGTGGTGGGAGGATTGTGGATGCTGATTTTAGGCTCATTCTTGATGGGATGAGGTTTTCCATAATATTTTGGTGATGTAATCAGCTTCCCAACACAAAATAAGCTCTCCATGTTACATTCCCCACATCCCTTGTCATGGATCTGGACCTTGGGTTTAGAAGGTGTGGTCAATAGAGTGGATGATTTGACCAGAGAAGATGGATCAATATAATGTGAAAAGGCAGAGGATGAAGCTTCTTGATTAATAGGTACTTGTTGTTCAGTGGTCCTTCTTAGATTACTGCAATATTGGAAGGGATCATGATCACCTAGGATGATAATTTTGATGCCATTGTGGGGAAAATTCAAGCATTGATGGTATGTGGAAGGAATAGCTCTCATGGAATGAATCCATGGGTGACCAAGGAGAAGATTATATGGTAAGTCTAGATCCAAGACTTAGAATATTATGTTCTGAGTGGCAGGTCCAACCCTTATGGGAAGTGTGATTAAACCTTTGGATGAGTGCTCAACATCATCATAAGCCTTGATAAAAAATTTCCTACATTCATCAATACAAGCTTAAGAGAATCCCAATGTTGTGACCAATTTTAGTGTGCATATGTTCATACCTGCTCCAACATCTACCAAGACTCGTCCAATTTTGTGATTATTAATATAGACTTCAAGGTGCAAGGGATTGTTATGATTTGGTTTATGCGTGGAAATATCTTTCTCGAAGAATGTTACATGGTGGGGTGTAGCTAAGTATCCTACCATGGTCTGAAGTTGCTTGACATTTAGGTCAATGGGAATAGATGTATCTTTCAAAGCTTTGTCCAGAATGGCCTTATGCTCAGGGGATATGTGAAGTAGTTCAAGAATGGATATTTGTGCAAGAGTCTTTCCTAGATGATCCAGGAGGTTATTTGGTTTTTTGGCTGCTGATTAGAAGCAGCTCCTTGTAGGGCCACCTTAGCTCTATGGGTGGTAATGGAACATTTTAAAATTTTATTGATGGTAATGGTAGCAACATGATTATCAAGGGCTCAAATGTGATTAATGGTATAGTCATGTGCAACATTGATATAATTAGCATTGTTATTGTTCCCTAACTATAGGTTTTTTTCCATGGTCTTGTAGGGGGGTTTTGAATATGGTGTGATCAACATTGGTCTTACCCTATGAATTTTCCATTGATATATCACATTACTCAATGAGTTCTTGGATAATGTTCTTAAGTGTCCAACACGATGATGTTTTGTGTTCCTTCATTCGATGGTATTCACAAAATTCATTTCCGTTCCACCAAACTAGTTTGACTATTGTCGGTTCATATGGTTTACTGTTAGGAAGTTGAATGACTTTTGATTGTAAAAGTTTCTTCAAGATGGACTTAATGGGTTCCCCTAAGGGTGTGTATGTTCATTTAGGAATATTTTCTTTTGAGGGACCTCTATGTTGTTGATTATTTTGAACCACATTCATTTTCTGATCATGGTTGGATGTTGAGGTATTTGGTGTGGTTGGAACTTTGAGATGAATGTTGGGGTGGGATTTATTAACCAAGTTTGCATCAACTACCCCATCATTTGTGGCATTCCTATTTTGAGACCAAAGGTTTCCTTTGTCACTAGAAACATTTTGGGTTTCTTTGAAGATTTTGAATAGTCCTTTTTCTACAAGAGCTTTCTCAATAAAGTCCCCTTTCTCAATGACATCCTCAAAAGTGGTGCAACATTTGATTCAAAGTTGATGCATTAGTTTTGTGTGAAAGTTGTCTATAAAGATTGGAACCAACTATTTTTTGGGTATATGGCAAGGACACTTGCTAGACATGCTTCACCATCTTTGATAAAATGATGTGAGTGACTCCCCCTCTTTTTGTTTGTTTGTGCACAATTTCACTAGGGTCATGTCACTTTCAATGTTATAAGCAAAGTGTGTAATGAATTTTTTTAGCTAATTCACTCCATGTTTGTATCCTCGGAGGAAGGTGTGCAAACAATTCTAGAGCCTGCTCTGAAAGGCTTTGTGGAAATAATCTCATCAAGTATGTAGGCTCAAAAGCAATGTCCATACATGTCATGTTAAACTCTCGTATGTGTTCCACTGGATCTCCTTTCCTTTGTACTTATTAAATTTTGGAGCATTAAGTGTGGTGGGAAAGGTGGCATGTATATGCTTCTATTGAAAGGATAAGGAAATAATTCTTCCATTGATTATGTCTTTTTGGTTGTCCCCAATTGTATTTTTCCATTTTCTGTTGTATTACTTGCATTTGTTGCAAAAATGTTTCCATGGGGGATGGTGGCATGTTGGGTTGACTTTGTATAATGGGGTTGGTATTGGTGTTGAGAGTGTTGAGATGATTATATGATGAGTTGGATGCAAATGCAAGATTTGGATTGATACTCTATTGCAAAGAATTCTGATTACCTTGTTGATAGTGAGGTGCAAACATGGTATTGGTATTGACTTGATGTTGTGGTGATGCATGGTTGGTGTTGAGGTTGTGGTATGAAATTGGTGTTTGGTGTGATGTGTTGTGATGGAAGTGGGTTGATGTTCAAGTTTGACCCAAAGGACATATTGGTGTCGGGTGTAGTGTTGATCGTTTGGGTTTGCACTCTAGGTGAGGCAATATGAATCCTTCTTGTCTTGTTTGGTGGGTTTTGACTTGCATTGGCTGATGGTGAAGTTTTTTTAGTGTCAAATGGATTTGAAAAAGTCATACTCATGAAAGCAAAGGATGAAGCAAATAGACAACCAAATGTAGGGGTTGGTCCTTGAAATGTTTCCCATGTTCTTCTAGTTCAAAATGCTGGAGGATTGGGGATGTGTGTAGTTGTTGCATTATGTGTTGCTACGCCAAGTGGAAAACTAGTGTGCATTTATTATGAATATGGTTGACCTTGTGAGAATATGTTTTGACTAATACCTAGTGGGTTTGTGTTTGTGTTGCTCCCTCTACAATTGTAGAAGTGTCAAAGTCAAAGGGGAGATTGGCACCCTTCTTAGCAAGTGAAAAAAAATATCTATTAGGATCTACATTGACAAGCTCATCCACAATACACACCATCCTAGGTTCTTGAGAAGCTTCTTCAATTTTCTAGGGGTTAGATGTTTGTTGACCTCGTTTAACATGAGATTGGAAAATGGATTTGGGGTTTCCCCTTGTGATGTTTGATGTTGGTTTGAGATTGATCCAAATTTCATGTTGCTAGTAGGGTTAAAATAGGGATCATTTGAGGAATCCATGTACTTTCTTTTCCTTTGTGACCTTATTTGGACCATATAAGACTTGCAACTTTGGGATGACAATGCAAAATGGATATGAGACTATGCTGTATTTTCTATATTTTTTGAGATATATGGATGTAAAATTCTAATGCACCTAAGACAAAGATTTGGAATGCAAGGATGATGATAACTCTATGACCAAATGATATGATATGTAAGAGTGCTAAATGAGACTATGACCAAAGCTATGATATGAGAATAAGCCTAAAGGTTTGCAAATGAGACTATAGATATGCACCTTTGGATTTAAGAAAATGAGGATAAGCAAGCTATGATAGCTCAAGGTAACAAATCATATTGTCAAGACCTTAAAAGGACAAATGATGATGATTGGACAAAGTGAGTCTAAACTAGACATGAGTTTGAGACCCAAATTGGACGATCATGATTGATAGATAAAAGGAAAATTTCAACGATAATCTAGATATGTGACAATGGATTGATCAAAGGTATGGTAAGATTCCTAGTTTGAAACCTAAAAGGTGTATACAACTAAGAACGACCTAGGACCAACTAAGAAATGCAAGGATGGTAATATAACCTAAGTAATGCAAGGTAACCTTAGTGAATCCAATGAAATGGACCGACTGGACTAAGAAAATATATGATAAAATGGTATGGTCATTGTCAAAATATGATTAGGAATAAGACTAGATAGAAATTTCCCCAAAATTTTGAGAACTAGCAGTTGTGGTGCAGGGTCATTCAGTTGCGGTTTGCTATCTCACATATGTTGTTGATTGTTTTTATCAAATGCAGTGTACTGTCTTTTGGATTCAAATTGAATATTTTCAAGTTCTTTTTCATTTTGGGAAATTTTGAAATGTGATAGAAAACACAACAAACACTCTGAAAAATAAACAAATTTTGGTTGATTTGACTCTTTTGACTTTAAGGTAGGCAAGAATTTCACAAGTTTTCTTCCATAAAACTCACTTGAACAAAGTTCATAAACAAATAAGACAAGAACAACCTAAGGAATAAAGGTATGCTTCTTCATAGTAGGCTTACCTCACCCTCGAAAGAGTGATGAAATCCAAGCATACAAAGGGGTTGACTATGGTATACTAAGGTCATGTACCACCTTGATACCCTTGGCTTTGTAAAAGAGAATGAAATCTTAAGCCTTACACCTCAACCATACACTGGACATGGCAAGTAACTTTTGGGAATGATGTTATTCTTGTGTACCACTATGAAAAATCATTTCGAAAACATTGGTTGGCCTCTAAATAATAAAGGTTTTTAATGAAAATGGTGAGCACTAGGGGTATACATCAAATGTGAGACACTTAAGTTTCTATCCTATCTTGTACAATTCATTACATTCTCATGAGGTCTTTGGCATGCAAGGCATGATGCCTCAAATTTGCACTACTTGCTTTCGCTTTCACTCGCTTTATATAGATCGCCTATAAACATGATTTTAGGGCCGCCTTGAGTTCTCCATTGTAGGATGTCTCAAGGTAGACCCATATCCTAAAAGATTGCTATGTGTTTCTCTTGTACCCAAGATCACATGAAGCGCAAGGGGAGAGGATACAAACACAACACTCTTGGGTTCAACACAAAATGTCCAAGACACACCAAACATGAAAGTCATTGATTCTTTTTAAACCCAAATCCAAATGTTCTTACTTAAAAATTAAAGATACATAAAGCCCTGCATGAACATAGATTAGTAGTTTGATAGTATTGTCTTCTCCAATTGATTGCAACATGTTGCAAATAAGATATTAGTAACACAAAAACCTCTTGTCCTAATGCATGTAAAAATAAGCAACTGAAAAACTTTGAATTTTAAATCATTTTACCAAAATAGATAGTTGCTTTGTTTTGTCTCACAAATGCGGCATACAAATATGGCAAACCAAAAAGCGACTACAACAAACATGAAGGCTACTATGGCAGATTGTTAAGAAGATCTAGTGCACTGTCATGCAAATATGTGGCACTGTTCAACATATGCGACACACAACCTAAACGTGAAAAAATAAGGAAATCTAGCAAAAAGAAAAAAAAATATGATAGTAGAATGATGCAAGAAATTTGTCAAAATGTCAAAATAGAAACTAGAAACTAGAAAAATGATAGAAAAAAAAGATATAATTTTTCCCTGAAACAAAAAAAATGTGGCATTCTGTCAATAAAATTCGTCATACTAGCCAACAAATGTGTCACACTATATTTTTGTCACTTTGTTAATTATATGCATCACACTGTCCCAATAATGTGTCATACTATCTCACGAATGCGTCATATAGACTTGAAAAACTCAAAATTTCTCACAAATTTCTTCAAATCTGATTAGCTTCATGTCAGGTTCACCAATGTAGGATTGGGTAAAAATCGAGGAAAAAGGAAAGAACCAAAAGTAGCAACCACAGCTAGCTAAAATCCAAACCTAAAAGACCCAAATCCAAACAATGAAGTACAAATAGCAATAGAAAACAAAGAACAAAGCAACAATACCAAAATTTCTATACCATGGTTGAATCATCTTCCTTAAACCTCCTCCATTTTGTTGTGTATGCAAGTGTGAGCTAAGTGATAGTGATAAAAAAATATCAGAGATTGTGGTTGTAAGGTTGGAATGAAAGATATAGCTTTCTTTTATAGAACAACCCATTCAAATTAATGACTAAGATCAAAAGCCAATATGATGCAGAGATCAACAGATGAGGTTTCTTGCACAACAAAGAGATAGGGTTAGGGTCAATAGAGCTTTGTTAGGGATGGATTGTGGAGATTAAAAAGAGAATGTGACATGATCAAGGGTTGAAATTTAAAAGAAGAAGTTGGAGGGAAATCGAGCAAACTAAAAAATCATAAGATTATTTAATTTGGGAGGCAATGTGAACAATTAAATAACCAAGGTAATTATTTAATTTGTAGGAGAGGGAAAATGGGTATTTTAATTAAAATAATTAAGAGCAACCATTTAATTAGAAGTGGAGGAAAAATGATAACTTATTAAATAATTAAAGTAATTATTTAATAATGGAGGAAAAAATGATAAGATAATTAGATAAATGAAATTTATTTATTATGGAAGAAAAGGTTATTGAACAACTAAATAATTAATATGATTATTTAACTATAGAAGAAAAGTGAAGAATGAATAATTAAATAAATAAGAATTTATTTAATTATAGAAAGAAAGGGATATTAGTGACGTAATTAAATATTAATTTATTTAATTAATCAAAAGAAGTATAAAGAAAGGGAGATGAATTAATTAAATAATTAAAATTATTTAATTAATAGAACATGACTTTAGAATATAATCAAATAATTAAAATTATTCAATTATGTGGGGAAGAAGGGAAATCGATGTGAAAAATGGTGTTCGTAGGCCCAAGACATTTTTTTAGTGTCTACACCAGGGACAACCACATAATACATAGGGAGGCAAGAGTATCAAAGCAATACAGAGCTTTAAGAACATTGGCAAGGTTCCAAAAGCAACTTGATGACAATGGTTGAGACAACCACAAAGAGTGAAGAGGGTTGCATATGCACCAATTTTGGTACTCAATCAACAATCATGTGTTGTGTATAGGTTGATGTATGCCATAACATAAGAGGTTTTTCCCTTGATACTTATGCATTTTTTGAGGTTTCAAGTACTACTGCTATGAGAAATGGGGAGCTTATAAGTGATGAGGAGACTAGTCAAAAATGAAGTCTCAGATGCAATGATCTTGAAAGCTAGCATGAATCACACAGTGAGAAGACTTCAAGGATGGAAAATAATGCTAAGGAAGTGTTAGTTATTAAGGAAAGAACCTTCTTGACACTGTACTATGACTATATTCATGAGATGACAAAGTTCTAAAGGATGTGAAGGCTTTTGGGGCAGACATTAGAGGGTTAGATATAATGGTTTTTCATTGCAAAAAAGTTGTACAAAGCAATCATAAAGAGAAACATGAGTGCCATGTAGTTTCAAAATTCAAAGGCAAAGTGCATGGGACATAAATGAGCAGTGGGAGTCCTTCAATTGGAAATAGTAATTTTGGTGCATCAACATGATAAATAAGGAGGAAGCCTAGGCAATTGAAGAACATGAGTAATAGTCAAAAGATCTATCATGGAGTCCTTATGAAGTATAGAGGTAATATCACAATGTAGGATGGAAATTTTGGGTATAATAGTGGTAGGGATAATAAAGAATAGTGACAGAGATTAGGAAAAAATGGATTTAGGACATGGGATAACTAGCATTTATTTACCTTCAAACCTCTTCCCACATGCCCTATCATCATGCAAGAGGCAGTCTGAATGGGTTATGAGTAGTTGCAAGCATCTAGGAGGTTTGTTGAGTTGTGCAACTAATGGAGGGAATGCAAGAGGCAGTTTTGACCAAATTTGAGGCTTTCTCAAGCATCTAGGAGTTGTTTTCTAGGAGCCTTAATGGTGGACAGGGTCAAGGGAAGACTTTTTCAACATTCAAACACCTTTTTGGAGCCCTTTTAGGGATTGCAAAATAGGATTTTTAGTTTTGGACTCCCAAATGAGATTGACTTAGCCCAACTCAAGCAAACACTTGTCTTCTTTCTCAAGCACATGTTCCTATTCTCTTGCAACTATTGAGAAGCCTATAAGGAAATCCTAAGGGCAGTTTTTAGTCAGTTCTTTTCTCTCTCAACAAGTATTGTATCTAGTTTCTCATGTTCTTTCAAATTGGGACAACCTTGTAACTCATTTTGCAGGCATGTACAACTACTTGTAAACACCTTTTTATCAATAAAATTATGCATTTTTGGCCTTCTTAGAAGATTTTTAATTGTGTGTAATCAAATGATTGATGAATATTTCTGTGAGTTATGTTAATTCCTTTGATATTTGTCTCATTATTAGCACCTTAGGCAAAAGATACATGCATTATTGCAGGTTGTAGGTTGTGTAAATGATGCAAATAGTTCAAAGTTGTGAAGAGATAGTAGATTTTCCTTCTAGGATTGTGATCATAACCTTCCTATAAAATATTGATGCATGGAAATATTATACCTCTGAGTTGTGTATGAACCAACTTTGTTTTTGATCAATTGTGTCTACAAAAGAAGTTGTGTAGGTCTCAAAACCATTTGGTGTATCACCTTTTAGTTAAGGATTCATTTTCATGTTGTCTTTCTCTCTTTTCTCAGAAAGAATCATTAGTTTACTTAGATTAGGTGAAGTTCCAAGTGAACCAACCCTCTATAGAGGTTGATCTCCACAATCTAAGTCCATAGCTAGGGAGATCCCATTTTTCACTAGGTGGCTGAGTGATTTCATCATCTCAACAAAGGGTACACACTTCCATGACAACATGCAGTTTTATAATGGAAAACTTAAGTAATATTGAGTCACTAAGGTAGGTGCCACATGATTCTCATCTTATTGTTATCATTTCCACATATTTGGTTCAGCAATTACAATGCTTATAATTGTTATAACAACCACGGTAAGGTGGTGCTTTGACTAAGTAAAAGGCATGTGAATTTATTTGTTGCAAGCCCATGAGTTGGATGAAGGTATGAGATAGAGTTTTCTTTGGATTTGACTTGCCAACGTGCCAAGTAGAAGACTTTTTCTAAAGCTTTAAGATGCCAACAAGTAAGGAAAGATGCACCTAGCTAGTCGTGGCCATTTTGTGAGGTATTCGAGTTTGTTTTGGAGTCAATTTTGTAAATAGAATTTATATTGTATAAGCACAAAAATCTCAAACATAGATAGAATTTTAAGTCAAAATGAAAGTTGTGACATTCAAAAACAGTTGAGTCGACTTGGTGAACTCCCACGACAGGTAGAATTTTGAGATGTGGTATCATTTGAATGAAACAAGCTTCATGTTTGTAAACAATTTCTATTTATTTTTCAATATAAAAGAGAGCAGCTTCTCATCATTTGGTTATTCAATCATTTTGATAATCTGAGTGTAGTGCATTCATTAGTTTGTGGAGAGAGTGAATTTGTGCACCAAGAGTATTTGAAATATATTTTTAATTCGTCAAAGAAGTGAGGGAAGGTTGATAGTTTTAGTTGTGCATTGCTTAGTAGTTGTAGTTCACAATTAGAAGCAAGGGAGAGGTGCAAGAGTAGAGTGGAGAGATGGAAATTGAGAATGAAACATGTTAAGGCTAAGTCATTGTGCAGATTTGAAGCAAGGAATATCAAGAATTTGAGTCAAGCTATTTTAATCCAGGCATGATTAAAATATCTCTCTTTCATTCTCTTTCAAATTCTGAATCTAATATTTTTATTTGTTTGAGTTGCTTATGCCATTGTTAAGTGTAAATTATTATTTTTAGAAAAGTATGTGACTACATATACAAATAACTTGATTATTTATGTATAGAGCTAATTTAGAAATGCAAAGAGATAAGTTGGATTAGGTAATCCGATGGGTATATTAAGTGTTTATATTGAATCATATTGTTAGATTATGATGCATTACACGATTCTAAGCATTATTTATTATTATATTGAGAGATAGAAAGTTCCATTGGAAGGTTAAATCTCTCTAAATACGTGTTTTACCCAAACAACCAACTTGTTGGATTAACATAGCAAGGAGAAGCTAAGTAGGGTAATATGATTTTATCTCAATATTACAGTATTGTATTTATAATGTTTGAATGAGTTTATATTTATTTTTAACAAGAAGTTTGAAATCATATTAGAAGCAATTACATCTCTAATATCTTTTGAAAGATATTATTGTTATCACCAAATAGTGCACCCTTATTGAGTTGCAAAACTCGACCTACTAGTGAAACATGGGATAACTCCCCTGATTGTGGGATTTGGATGTGGGATTTAACCTCTATAGTGAGCTGGTTCTCTTGGTGTTCACCTATTCTAATTTAAACTATTTCCTTTTGTAGACACTTAAAATATACTGATTGATCCCATGCACTTGATCCCAATTTACTAACACCAGTTCATCTTGAATCATATCCTTTTCTAACCATTAAATTAAATATCTTTCTTTGATTAAATTCATCATATTTCGTCTTTTAATTAAATAAATCAATTTTATCTAATTAAATCATTATCTCCTATTAATTAAATAAATTATTTTGTTTAATTAATCCTAATGTTCCTCTTTTAATTAAATAAATCACCTTATTTGATTAAATCATATTTCATCTCCTTTAAATTAAATAAACTAACCTTTATTTGATTTAAATCTAACATCATCCCTCTTTAATTAAATAAATCAAACTTTATTTAATTAAGTCTAAATTCATTATTCCTCTCATTTTGATTTATTTAAATCCAAAAAACCTAATCCAAAGTGTCAAATCAACTAACTATCATTTAAGTTAATCAAATCCTGATTAATACTAACACTAATTCATCAAATCCTCTATATATTGCAACTTGCACATGAAAATCAATTTAATTGATTTATTAAATCTTCCTTTTTCATTCAAAAAAGCATCAAGTTGGAATATTCCTTCATTTTGAATTCTCCCCCCAAAATGACTTGTCCATCAAACAAGGCATTACAGGCCTCTTACATGTCCTTTTTCTTGAGCCAAGTGGCATTTAACTCTTTTCATCTCCCTCCAACATGTCACTTCTTCATTTCAAATATCCACCTAATAGCATTAATGAGCACATTCACCAAAATGTGCTCTACTCCTCTCCATTCACATGTTGACAAGTCACATTGTGCTATTGGTTGGTTTTTTGTCCCACATTCATCCTTTTGGATCATTCCTCCATCCTTCTCTTCTATAAATGGAGAGCTCTTCTACTAATTTTGGATCCACAAGTTCATCCACAATCTTAGGCATTTTGATCCACAACTTTAGGCAATATTATTATCTTCATGTTTTGAGCAACTTCATCCATTTGTCATCCATTTTCATAGTCTTTTATCATCTCATAGCTAGGTTATGAAGAAATTTCATTAAGGAGCATCAAATCTTCATCATTGATCATCACCAAGCTTGCAAGGAATTGGGAAAGGGCTATTTTCCACATCAAAATAGCACCAATTCCCCCATGGGATTGAAAGTTTGTTCGTTTTTAGCAAGATTAGATAGCTTTCAATTGGTTTACTTGTTTTATTTCTTGTTCTTGACATTTCAAAAGAATCTTATGGGGAATGATGGTTTAACTTGCATAATGGACTAATATTGTGTTGTTTGTTTGTTTTTGTGCAGGTCTAGATCCAACATTCAAACCTTTGCTGATGGAAAAGGATAAAAGGATGTCATGAATTAAAATATAACTATATGAGGTGATGCACCTAAAAGTTTACAACTTGCTTCTGCTATTTTAACACATAATATCTTAGCTATTCAATTAGTTTTCACAAAACTCAAAGGTATAACATGCTAATGCATAAGTATTTCACAAGAAATTTGTAATGTTTACAAATTTTAAGAAGGAAAACTAAGTATATTTTCCCAAATTAATAATGTAAATCTTAGATACATAACTTGTGACCTGTATAAGACATGTTTTTCTATTTAAAATGTGCTTGAATGAGACAAAATATTGGAGCATTTGCATATAAAAATCATAGAAATGTGCATCAAACATCTACATACACATAAGAAAATAGTTATTGAGAAGGGAATAATCACTAAATTTCATCGAAAAGGTGTTCTTACAGCTTGTACAAGTCTAAAATATGCTTCATGCTTTGAAAATGTGTTACAAATTATTTTATTTTCAATCTCAAGATTGAAAATTTGTGTTACAATGTCACTATAACTAGAAATAAACTTTAGTCAATTTTACAATGCTTTTTCAAAATGAAAATAACTAAGGAAAAATGAAAGTAAACTCTCCTTTTGACTATCCTACATTGGAGGAAAAGTAGGATAGGTTTAAAATTCATTAATTTTTTTTTTTTTTTTATGACTATTATTGACTAATGTTGTAACTTTTCTAGTGTTTGAAAATGTCCACTCCTTGTTTGGCTCCACCAAAAGCTCCACTTAGGCATAGGTAGAAGAAAAACCTTGACTTGACAAGCTTTTCCAAATCCTATATGCTTGCAAATGCTGCTAGATATTTGGAACTACTACTACAGGTCATCCAAACTACCTCCATCTTCTCAATTGTTGTCCAACTCACCAACTAATGTAATTTCCCATGACCATGTTTATAGGGCATGTGGGATAGAGATTTAAATGGTTAAAGCTTGCAGGAGGGCATAGGAGAATTTTTAGGAGTTGAAGTTTCCACTTTTCTGATGTCTTTAAGCTCCCTTCTCCACTATTTTACCAAATGTAAACCTCTACTACTTTATGACCATATTTCAGGTTAACATGACTATGTTTTTCTCGCTTTAGACCCTTGTCACACTTATTTTGCTTAACTAATTCTGCCATATTATGTCTATAATAAACAAGATTACTATCTTCTATACTTACTGTAATAATATAAAATGTATCCCTCTACATCTTCACATTTGTCTGGGTTCTCCTTATTAAATTGAGCTTAATGTTTCCTTGATTTAGCGTTGTAATGTGTTTAACACATTCACATTAGCTCTTCAACCCTTGTAAACTAAGTGGACTTATTTGTGCCTTATTTAAGGTGTTGTAAAGTGTACCCTAACACTTTCAAACTTATCTAGGGTTTTCATTAATTAATTGGGCTTCTTTGTGCCTTATTTGGCCTTATTTTGCATGCACAAGCCTTAATTAATGCATATTTCTAAGATTAATCCTGACATAAACCAACATTCAATCATAATTTAGGTGTTTTTGGATTGTATGGCCCATATTTAGTGATCTGGGACTCATACGCCACCTTGGGCTTATGGGTCCCACCTAAGTTATGGGGCCCCAATCTAGATTTCACATGAATCTAAGAATTTCTTGAAAAATGAGTCCCAAGCTTAGCCTAATGGGACTCATACACCATTTTTGGCATATGAGTCCCACTTAGCTTAAACCTAATTTAAATTCAAATTGAAATTCTTAGTGGGATTTTATTCTCCTAGATCTAATGTTGGCTTGTAGTGTTGTAATTTTAGGGAATTTGGCAGAAACAAGTATAAGTACAAGGTTATTTCACATATTTTCTCCTAGAAATTTTCATGAGCAAGTGTGATCTAAGCATTCAAGCATTCTAGCATTCAAGAGATGATTATCAAGTGTTTTGGAACATCATTCAAGTATCAAGCATCATGTCAAAGTCATCATGCATCATTTTTTTTTTGAGCTAACATTGGTGATGTAGGGTTTCATGATTCAAGCAAGCATTCAATTCAAGATCTCTAACATTCAAGTAAGAGTCAAGATCCACATTCATGCTAGCCATCTCATACATGTTTGCAAAAAAAAATTCTAGGGTTTGGTGAGTTGCAACATATCATTTTGTTCATTCATCATTCCTCCTTTCGATTTCATTTCATTTCAAGGTTTGATTACCAAAATGGGGTTTCACCAAGGAAAACCCCTTTCTACTAACAAAAAAACATTTTTCCCTCTCTTTAGTGTGTGATTTGTAGGTCTAGGTTGAAGACACATTGAAGGGAAAGATTGGAAAGAATTTTTCAAGTGTGCAAAGTTGTCAAAGTTGTCACCTTGTTTAGAAGATCACTAAAAGACATCCACATAGAAAAAATTGACATTGCAGATCCAAAAATTAGGTTGAGAAGATAGAGCAAAGATTGAAGAGAACATTCATATCTTGATACTACAAAAAATACAAGAAGCACTAATATTCCACTTCTGGCATATGAGTCCTAGTATAGTGAATTTTCCAGGTTTCTGAAGATCGAGACTTGTCATCACCAGATTCTTGTTCTAGCCTAGAAACTCTAGTCTAGGAATTATATGCCCAGCCTAGTGTATGAGTCCTAGTGTTCCTTAAATTCAATATTTTTTGCATTTCAAATTTTCATTCAAGCCACTATAGACCTCCATGTGCACCTCTTTGATTTCCCAGTTTGTTATTCTGTTTTGCATGCATTCATTTCTAAGTCATTTTTTGTAGTCTTGCTTATCATGAAGTTTCATAATTAGATCTTGCATGTTATTATTCTTTCCAAGCCCTAGCTTGGTGGTGAACCCTTCTTTAGTCATTAATTATACCCTAGGACAACCTTTAGCAGATCTCCTTCCTTCATTCTATCCTTGGATTGAGATCTCTAGGGTTTCCTTGAGTGAAACAAGTGTGAAATAGGAGGAACCATATCCATGTGCTCCATCTCCTAAAAGGTGGGAAACTCTATTTCCATTGTTTAATTTTGGTGAACCTGCATTTAGAACATCTTAATTCTGATTTGGATTGCATCATAATCCTAGATCTAGCTTGCATTAATATTGCATTAGCTTTTGCATTAGTTAATTGACATCTAGGGTTTCTAAATCTTGCATTAGTGAAAGTGCATATAGGTTACATTTTCATCTCTTGCATCATTGAATTTCATCTAAAATCTGCATTTGCACTTGGTCTAGACATCATCCAAACCAAAAACATATCATTTGCATAAAATTTGCTAAAAACAATGAAAAAACCCTAGTTTGGGACTCATACGCTCCTTTGGGAAATTTAGTCCTAGTACAAGTGGTTTTTCCTAATTTTGGGGTATTTTGTGGTGATTATTATTCAACATTCAGATCCCTGAAAAAACCCTGATTGGGACTCATATGCCCTTCTAGGAAATTTAGTCCCGTTTCAGATTTATACTACACTTTCCAACATTAAAAACTTTGTTTTTGTACTTTTGTTTGTTGTTGTTAGTTATTTTTGTTCAGTTTGCAAAGTTTCTATTTTCTTCATTTCATTGCATCTAGCTTCATTTGGTTCATTTTGTGCATTTCCTTATTTTAAACTTGCACCTACACATTTTATTCTAGGCTATTGCATTACATTTCATAATGGATATGTGCTTTGGAAAGCTTTGGATGTCCTTGAAATCATTAGTAGATGTGTCAAGCTATGTCTTTGTAAATGATCCTAATGAAATTGAACTCACTCAACTCCTAATGTATGTCCTCCTTGTGATGTTGACATCATTGGAGAAGATGATGACAACATGAACAAGTTTTTAAATGATTTCCTTAAGAACCTTGAGACTAATGCATCATATTATCCTTCTATGAAACAACCAACACCCCTATCATCCCACCACTTGCGATGTTTGGTTATTCACATCTTGAAACTTAGAAACAAGCTGAGCCTAAGTTCCCTATAATAGGTGAACCTAGTTCCTCTAATCAATCAAACATTCAACCATTCTATGTCAACAAAGTAACCAACACTCCCATCAATTTAGAAGAGACATATGGAAAAGATTCATGATCTTAAGTAAGCAAGGATGTGATACAACAAGTGAACATGAAATTCATCAACTCTTAGAGAAAATACCAATTCAAGATACTAAAGTGTTAGGATATCAAGATCTTTCCCCCGATATGAGTGTCCTCCTTCCTAAAGATCAACCAATGCTTCGTAATGATGATAAGGATGATAGGATCTTCTTAGGTCATCCTCCTCAACATTCAACTCAAGAAATTGGTGAATCTAGCAAGCGACGAAGGCCTTACAAACTAAAGAAAATAAAATTCCCTTGTCCACCAACTACCACTGAAAGAAATTTACAAGTACTTTTAAACCAAGGACTAATTACATTACCACCCATAAGAGAAGATCAATCTCCAAATCCTAAGAATACAAACACATCACATTGTCGATACCATAGAGCTCTTGGACACAATATTGATGACTGTCATGCTTTAAAACAAATATTTAAAAAGTTTGATATCATAGAAATAGTCCCCTACAACATGTCTCTTCGCTCCTTGTTGTGTAATAGTTGTAGAATCATCACATTCTCACTATTACATGATTTACATTTATTTCAAATAACTTCAACATGCAAGGAGCTCATTCCCATCACCTACCTTGGCTCATTCTTGTCTTTCACATAGTGGGGGAAAGAATTAGATAAGCTTTGCCCTAGTTTTGGAACTTGCTATTGTCCCTT
Source organism: Sequoia sempervirens (assembly GCA_007258455.2). NCBI lineage: Eukaryota > Viridiplantae > Streptophyta > Pinopsida > Cupressales > Cupressaceae > Sequoia > Sequoia sempervirens. Next base: position 34,460 of record VDFB02068996.1, on the reverse strand, counting down.
TGGCTAGTTTTCTTCCTTATGTATATGATGAACAAGATTGGGATGCAGACGACCTACTATAGGTTGACTTGCATGTTCCTTACTAGTATATCTTTTTTTTTATTTTGCATGTTCTTTGTGTGATTGCATGTGTGTAATGTGATCCCCCTTACTATTTTGTTTGATGTAACTCTCTCTCTTTGTGATATTCCTCTATTTGTATCTATATTATTCTTTATGTCACAAATATTTTCCTTTATCTTTGTCTTGTGTTTTCCTTTTGTGGATGATGCAAGGCATCGAGACATTCATGTCTCTTCCATGTTGACCCAAAAGATTTTTTTTTCTTTATCTTTTTCATTTGTCTTATCTATTCCTTTTGGGGATGATGCAAAGCATCGAGACATCCATGTCTCTTCCATGTTGACCCGAAGGATTTTATTTGTTTTTTATCTCTTTGTGACATTCTTCCTATTCCATGAGTATTTGGGGAATGATGATAGTTCTGAGCTCTCTAAAAAACATTGTAGTAAGAACATACAAACCCCGAATCCATGGATCCCTCATGTGTTTGGAGTTTTATTCTGGGGGCAACCCCTTCCCTTTTTCATGATGTAGCTTCATTTGGAAACATGTGACTTGGCATGGGGCTTTCCAAATAAGCTCTCATGTCTTCTTTCTAGTTAACATTTATCATTTGATACTTTAAAGTTATTGCTCACAGTAGGGTGTTTAGCACTTTCTTTAAAGTTAGGGCATAAATTGGCATTATTTTGCATTTAATGTTTCATTGTGTATTCTTCTTACTTCATGTGATGCCGCTTGTGCTTTTTGGTTGACATTGAGTGTGATGTCCTTCAAGAGCGTGATCTCTATTAGCATATTAAATTCCTCTTAGTGGCTTGATGTGACACACTACATCCCCTAAGTTGTGAATCTCCCATTCTTTGATTGGTCCTCTCTTGAGACATTATGCATAATGTTCCCTGAGTTAAGACCTTACATGAACAAAGAAAAACTCCTTTGAACATACCTTACATTAAAATTTCAGTTATATGGCTACCTTGTATAATACTCTTTGCTTGACTGTGGAGCCATCTTGTTTGTTCATGAGTATCAAGCATACGAAGCTTTGCTTGCCTCATGAAGCTTGAAGTTCATTGATGTGTGGTGTCTTATCAAAGTTATCCAGAGGTATAGCTTTGGTCTAATTGAATGGGGAGACCAACTTAGGAATTAATTTCCCATATCCACTTGCTTGCCTATGTGAGTGCATACCGACCGCGTGCATATATGTATCACCTTTTTGGATACTCACCCAATAGAAAACCTAGAGTTTTTTTTCCTCAGAGTGAGAATGCATTTTTGGAAAAACAACTTAGATTTGATCCACAATGTGCGGGAAAAATGGTTGAAGCTTGATCCACTCCCTTTTGTTTTGTTTTTCTTTTCTCTGTCTTTGGTAGTGTATGCTTGTGCCTTGTTTTTTCTCCTTATATCATTTTCATGTTTGTTCTTTTGTGCCTATGTTGGTTTGTCATAGGATCTTGATCTCGGGGGCTTGATCATCTCTCTTGATTGTTTCCATCCTATCTAATTAGGGGTGAAAATAGGATCCACCCAATGTATGAACAATGTGATTAATCGCTTATTTTTCAAGGCCCTAAACACCTCAAATTCTTTAAAATAAGATCCTAATAACAACCAAAAATGAAACCTAACTATTATAGAAACTATGGGGGATGTTTTTAGAGCATACAAATTTTTGTACCTAACCAAAAAGTTGTTTTTGAGCTATGGAGGATTCATTCGCCTTCAATGGTGAATGGGTCCTTTTAGGGTTTAAGAAAGCTTATTTCAAGATCCTATACCTTGATGTATGCACTCTCAAATTCCCTATTATCAGCTTTTGGAAGTCTGTATTCAATTTTGTAGAGCTCTTTCTATGATCTTGCACTTTGAATGACAACTTTGAAAACTTTGCAACTTTGAAAACTTTGCTCCAAATCTTGCTCAACTTGATCTTCAACCTATAAATATTCAAACACACACTCAAGGGTAGAAAAACTTGTTGATTTTTTAGTGAATGGGGGTTTTCCTCAGTCAAACCTCTTGTAGGTAATTAAACCAAATGTCAAAATAAATAAATTGAAGCATGAATGTGAAATAATGTAAATGATATCACCTTGGATGTTGTCTTGTGAAGCAAATCTACATACTAACATGTAGTATCCATGAAGAATGCAGATATTGGATGTAAGACGATGCTTGTAAATGGATTTTCAATGAAACATTAATGTCTTAGCTCAACACACATGCATGCATTAAACCCTTGACATGATGATATGACCTTGAATTGCTGCAATAGACACTTGAAATTTTCCTTGAAATGTCTTGAAAATTCCTTATGAATTATCTAATGCTTGATAAACTTGCTATATCTTGTTAGGAGAAACAATGTGAATTAACCCCTTATTTATACTAAATTAGGAGATTAACCCCAAAATTCAAAGAAATAAGGCCGACACTAGATCTAGAAAGAAAGATAATTAAATTCCTACTAGAATGAAATTCAAAAATAAGGGTCTCATTAAGGGAGGACCCATTCTCCACCAAAGGTGAATGGGTCTTGGCTAAGTTTCTAGGACCAAGCTTCAGGGAGCTGAAAGAAGGCCAAAAAATCATTCCAGATCATCTAAGAAAGGGGGGTCCTATTAAGGGAGGACCCATTCACCATCAAGGGTGATGGGTCTTGGCTCAACTTACTAGGACCAAAATTTTCCAAATGAAATAATTTGTTATTTAATTTATGATTATTGGGATAGATCTTTGGGAGGTGTCAAAATTAAGGCCGAAAAAGGGGAGTTAATAACTCCAATTAACCAAAATTACTTAAGACCACCTAGATAAGTGTGAAAGTACTTTAAAACACTTTACAACACTTAAAAAAGGTACTCATTATGTACATTTTATTTAGAAAGGGGCCCATCAGGCTCAATTGAGCAAATAAGTCCTAGAAAAGTGTGAAAGTGTGTTACAAAACTTTACAACACCTTTGCAAAGGACCAATTAAGGCATGTTTTAGTTAAATAAAGGCCTTAGAATAGTGCGAATCTATACAATACAGTACAACACCACTCCAAGACATCATTAGTTCAACTTTAGTGTCGATTATCCATGTAAGCAAGGAAAACACTACTTTTTCTATTACTACATTTTTTCCCCCACTTTAGTGAGAGGATGACTCCATGTCAAACTCACACTAAAGTAGACATCCAAGACACTTAAGTATGCAACAATAATAAAGATACATGATCATACCCTGTTAAAGGACAAGAAAAATAAACAAAAAAAAAGGATCGAGCACAACTGATTCAATGTGATGTGAGGCAATGGTTGTTTGTCCATAACATATGCTGCTCACTCCAGGGTAGTGGAACATCAGTTTGTCCACTAGGTGAGTTGTCCCAAAATATGTGTATGCTCACTCTGGGGTAGTGGAACCTCAGTCTTTCCACCAGGTGATTTATCCCAACAAGGTGGTAAATGAGAGAATCATATTAGCCTCTCATACCACTAGTACACAAACAACAATATATGACTAAATAAACTACTAAAAATTAAATATAAATGACTAACTTTAATCACGTGACTATTAGTGGTTTATTTGTAGTCATTTATAACACCACTAAATTTATGATTAAATAATTTTAGTCATTTATTTAGTCATTGATTTTAGTCATTAATTTGGTCATTGATTTGGTCATTGATTTAGTCATTTATTTAGTCATTAATTTAGTCATATATTTAGTCATTACTCTAGTCATATATTTAGTCGTTAATTTAGTCATTAATTTAGTTATATATTTAGTCATTACTTTAGTTATATATTTGGTCATTAATTTAGTCATTACTTTACTCATATATTTAGTAATTAATTTAGTCATTACTTTAGTCATTAATTTAGTTATTACTTTAGTCATTAATTTAGTCATTAGTTTAGTCATTTTTATTTACTGATTTCCATTAATTGGTAGTAAATATAGTCATGAAATGAATAATTTATTAAATACCATAAATTTTATAATGCAAAACTAACATAATATTAAACTTGAACTAAAACATAAAAAAAAAAATATTACATATACGAACAAGCTACAACATGCTAGAATTAAAAGATGGATTCAACATTATGATAAATAAAGGTAATCTGTAATAAAAAATTGTTACAAGATGTCAAATTTATCTAAGAGTTTCCAACTCTTTCAAATACACCATGATAATTAAGATCCCTGAACAACACATTCAAAATACTGCATAAAGCAGTGAGCCAAGATGTCTAACATTAACTAGTACATGATAAACATGTTCAACTATGCCATTTTTTGCAAATATTTTAGTGGCCACCGTGTGAAGGTTCCCTCTTTCTCTTTCAGACGAACAACTCCATCTATTTTGTCTTCATAAATAAGGGGTATGTTACTTGTGACCTTTAAAATATTTACATTTGCATCTGATGTTCCTTTCAAGTTAACTCCATGTACAATAGATAGAGAGTGAATCCACCCAATGCCCACAACATCACCATCAGACGGATCCAACACCCTAACTTTATTCCCTTCTTTGAGTTTATCAATACATTTTTGTAGAAAGAAAAATAAATAACACATTATATTAAATAGGTAATGATTACCCTTGTTTGCATAATAAAACAACCATTACTTACTTAAATAGTACTTGCATGTCTGTGTTAAAATAATTTCAAAAGGAAAATTTCAAAAATAATTGCAATGATCAATCTAATTTACTAAAAAACCAACACTCATAGCAGTGCTTACAATGTTACTATTAGCTTCATGTTAATTAGATACAAAGGCCACAAATATAAAAACTACATTACCATGCACGCATACCAGACACATAAGGTTATGATAACACTATTACACATAAAAAAGGTAGCTAATGCACAAAAACAAAAAATACAATATGAGATCACCACTACTACTGCTACAAGGTGAAGATGAAATGCATTTTGATGTACAAAAATAGTGGCATTAAAGCTCTGAAACATAACCCCATGTAGTCAACATAACCCTGTCAATGATGACATATAAAAGAACAAAGAACAAAATGTATCAAGGCAACATGTGATAGCCATTAAGAGCAGTCATTGAGGAAACAATGTAGTCTTTCTCTATGGATTTCATAGCAGTAGTAAAGGAGTAACAAATAAGGTTGGATGTAGAGGTCACATAAATAATAGAGAAAGAGCCTTTCACTATTAGAAAATAGTGTAAGAGTAAAAAGAAGTAAGGAATGATGTCCAATGAACAAGTAGTAGTAGCAGTGAGTTTAGTGCAAGGGCAATGAGTTTTATGGCTATAACAACGAGTTTAATGGATCGAGCAACAAATATCATTACTAAACAACAAGAAGACATTAAGAGAAAGCGGCAAGAATATCAAAAGAAACTTTTTTTTAATAACAACAGCCAGAATGAAGAGTTAACAATAGATCCATGAAAGAAAGAATAGCAGGTATCATCCAATGAAAGAAGTAGCATGCTAAGTTCAAGATGTTGACAAGGTCAATTACAATGCCTTAAAACATAGTGAAGCATAATAAAGTATTGAAGTGCCAACAATCCCCACTGAAAAGTGACAAAGTAGGTACAATGATTGTTCTACGGGTTACATTCAATGTTTTAGTTGTCTATTCACTATTTTATAAGCTTGTTCATTGTTTGGGATCATAACATTCATTAATACATGAAGGGTTTCAAAATCAAGGAAAAGTAACATTTCGTAGCACTCACCTCAAGTTCAACACCAGTAGTACTATCAATATCATGCATATACTCCTTGAATTCAGCATAATCACTATCAACATTGTCCTGAAGTTGTTTAGCTTTACCGAGAGCTCTATTGACAGGGTCTTTTCCTTTTTGTTTTGCTTTCATATAATTTCCCTACATGTGGTTTAATTATCATGAAAAGTTAATATAAGTCAAGTAAAGAATACAAAAGCTATAATTTTTTGTCCTCAACAACTATTATATTACCTCAACTTCAACAAGACTGTGATTGACGTTTTCATGTTGCTTTCATAAAATGGCTCTGCATATAGTTTAACCATCAAGCAAAAAAATATATCCATATGAGTAATTGATGTAAAAAATAGTCAACAGAGCCTTTCCAAGCATAAAAGTCGCAATAGGTGGAATGGGTGAAAATCCATTTTTGTAGACTCACAAACCCTCAACTCTATCTTTATAGACCCATTTCAGCAATTTGACTACAAAATGCACAAAATTCTTCAAGAATCCACCAAATCAGAAACAAATTGAAGTTAACTCACCCAACCACCTAATTCAATGCAAAAGAGAACAAGGAAACCCTGTACAAGCAAGTACAAAAGCTTGGAACTGCAAATAATCAGAAATTTATGAGAAAAGAACATAATTTCAAGAGTTTTATTATTGCTTTATGATCCATAGCAGCAAAAATCTTTTGGGGAAAAAATCGGCAAACCAAAAGTATAAGATTTTTTGAAAAAATCAAGAAAAAGTTGGATTAAAAAAAAAGGTAAAAATTGTAGAACAAGAGATAAAAACTATTTTTTTGAAATTGAAAGGCATTTCCATAGCATAGAGATATAGAGAGAAAATAAAATAAAGAGTTTAACTAATGAATTGTAAAAAATAGATTTTTGTAGTTTATATTCATATCGTTGATTACATTGCATTGCACATCTTTCAAACTCAAAGCATTACTTCACATTGCATAACTAATAACTAGATGTTGATAGATGAGAAAATTTCAATTACAATATAGTTTTTACAAAGTCAACCTAAGGAGTTATGCAATTACTTCACATTGTATAACTAATAACTAGGAGCAACTACCAATTGCATTTGCTTGTCATGGCATTCTATGAGACCACATTTCTTTGAGGCATTTTTTCAAAAAGTTCACTGCCTTGTCTATGCTACCATATTTTTCATACATGTCTACCAAAGCATTTTTTCAAATAGTTCACTGTCTTGTTGCTATGGCTAAAATCCTAAAACAAGTGCTTTCAAACAAGCTATGGATGCTTGGAAAAACTATATCAAAAGCATAATAGTAAGCAATAGCATAGACAAAGCGGTGAACTCTTTGAAAAAATGCCTCAAAGAAATGAGGTCTCATGGTGATGGAATTCCATGAAAATCAAATTGCTTTTGATTGTCATGGCATTCCATCACCATGAGACCTCATTCCTTTGAGGCATTTTTTCAAAGAGTTCACTACCTTGTCTATGCTAACACATTTTTCATACATGTCTATCAAAGAATTTTATCAAACAGTTCATTACCTTGCTGCTATGGCTAAAAGCCTAAAAAAGGTGCTTTCGAACAAGCTATGGATGCTTGGCTAAAAGCTTGTATATTTTTTAAAAATAGGGATTAATCAATAATTTTTATAGATTTTTACTTCTATGGCCCACATTGCCAAATTGTCACACTCATAAATGAGTTTGAGACTCCATATTCTTTCCCCATTCCTAAATAAAAATTAGCACTATTGGCCTACCAATGCCTCATCGGCGGACCCCCATCATAGCATCGCTGATGGCTCGATGAAAATAGTTAATAACCTAGTATCGGTGTAACAATACCCTATCGGGGTGACTCCTAAGGCGTCCTCCTCGATAGACCGATAGAGTCAACAAAAGCAAGCACATCCTTGTAACACATGAACATCGATGGAACAAATGTTTGCATTCCTCCGATGGCCCGATATAATGAATGTCTGCATTCCCCCGATGAAAGGAGTTAATAACCTAGTATTAGTGTAACAATACCCTATCGGGTTGACTCCTAAGGAATCCTTCTCGATAGACCAATAGAGTCAACAAAATCAAGCATATCGTTGTAACACATGAACATCGGTGGAATGAATGTTTGCATTCCCCCGACGGCCCAATATAATGAATATTTGCATTCCCCTGATGAAAGCAGCTAATAACCTAGTATCGGTGTACCCTATCAGGCTGACTCCTAAGGCCTCTTCCCCGATAGATCAATAGAGTCAACAAAAACAAGCACATCGTTGTAACACATGAACATTGATGGAATAGATGTTTTCATTCCCCCGATGGCCCAATATAACCATGGATTATCAGGAATTAATATATATTAGGGGAATTAGTCTTGTTTACCTTGTTTGTGGGCCAAAGGTGTATTAAGGGATTGGCACCCCCTTATGGTTTAAAAACCTACACTTCTGAGACCTAACAGATCATTCATTGATCTCATAGTTATTTTGTCATAAAACTCACAGTCACAATGGATTTCAATGAAACAAAAGGAAAAATTTCAAAGATTCATTGTTCTATATATGATTGTAATACTTTGCTTGGAGATACAAGAGTAATTTTATAAAGGCATGTTGTGGAAAACATTTATGAAATTTGCAGACATCTTTAGAATACAATATAAAGATGATATAGTTGAGAATCAAAATATTGAGGGATAGCCTCTTATGTGATCTAAACCCATGGAATTATGGTCATTCCATGCATAAACTATAGGCTTAACAGAGGCAGCCAACTGTGAAACTTTCTCAGTGAGACAGTTTAAGCAACTCATTATATATTGGTACTCTTCATTTGAGTTGACATGATTTGGAGAGGCTCTTGCTGGGCGTTCAACAAATGGATGTGAAATCTCTATTGATGAACTAGATTTCCTCTTGATACTAGTATTAGATTTAGTACGATCTAGTGTTGCCATATAATTTACAACATCTTCTACACTTGCTTCTCTATTATTGTTTTCCACCTAAAATACAATGCAATTTCAACATATAGTCAGTTCAATAAAAAATTGAAATAAATAACACAATGTCAATTGAACCAAAAATCCATACACTTACTCCACATTTGTCCATTTTGGCCCGCAACCGGCCTCAACCAAATGTATATTCAGTCCTCACATTATCTCTTGCTCTCTTGCCTCTGTTACTCTTTGTCAAATATTCTTCAGAACACATACTTTCTTTCAATGCCTCCCACTGTTTGGGAGATAGAGTGGAGTCTAACATCTCTTTTCCCTCCATGATTTTTTTTCTGCAATTGTACCTAAAACTATTAATTAGAAATATCATCTTGTGCTTGTAATATTTTCTAGAGATTTTCTCACCAGCAGTGTCAAAGGATTTTTCTATTTTCTGTATAACATATTCCACATTTCGTGGATCTTGCTCTGCAAAATTTGATTTTCAAATATCCAAATGGGCCCTACATCTTACACCCAACTTAGAGGCCCACCTTGCAGCATTTTTCCCAATGGGTTCACCATCTCTTGATACCTTAGCCAAGAATGGCTTCTTCCCTTCTAATATTCCTTCTTCCCTTCTAATATTCTTTCTTTTGTGTTCCTCTTTGTAGATCTGTATAAATCTTGACTCAATCTTTGTCTTTTAACATAAGAAGGCACATCTTCTATTTCACCACTACAAATATTTCTGGCTGATCCACTAATTCCTTCAAAAGTTGTAGATGTGACAGGTGCACTCTTAGGCACATCAGATGCAAGCGAACTCTCTTCATGACTTTTATTAACCAGAACTTCATGCTTCTTGGCCACATCGCGTGTGGCATGAGTAGGTAGATTGGTAGTGGTCTCCGCAGATTTCACTTCATCACAACTATTTTTTTCACTCATTTGTTGAATCATAAAAGCGTTGGCTTCTACGAGCTGGCAACACTGTATCTTTACTTTCTTTTTGTTTTTTCTTTGCATTTTCTCTGCTTTTTTTTTCTTGCCTGTAAAACAAAAAAAAAATCAGATCATGTCTTATATACATAAAGCTCTTGCCTATAAAATTTCATTAAACAATATTAAACAAATAATTTACTACTTAGTGGATTTACAACTTGCATGTTTAGCAAACCAAGACGTGATAAATATTCATTATTCTTGGCCACATGTTCTTCATGAAAGTGCTCATAATCTATCACTGGAATTTCAACATTGTGATCACTATCATCTAATTTGCGCCTTAAATTATTTTTCTTTATTTCCTAATGTCCAAAAAAATAATAATGTATAAATTAGCAACTTGATACAGAGATAATTAACCATAACAGAAATTGCATAACTACAAGTTTATGAGGTCTCAGTTTTAATGAACAGTCATTAAAACACGTACGAAATCAAAAGCATTGCAAACAACAATAGTCATTAGATGTTGTGGGTATTTCAGTCAATGGATATTAAATAATGGTGCCCTGCAGAAATGTCAGTTGCATAAAAAACCTAGCAATGTATTTGAATCAATCCACCAAATCTTAAGCAATAATGTTTTCATTCATGGTTCAATAAACAAATTGTATTACCAAATTTTAACTGGACATGAACTTGTAGCATGACAACCATTTTGTACAACTAAACCAATTCTTTACTTAGGTGATAGCACCATTACTAAGAAATGTCTATGGTATTTGGTGATTCTTACTTTTGTTGTTCTGTTACATAATAATTTGTTCATAACATCCAAATACATTCATGAAAGGGTAGATTTCATGAAAACGAACATATATGTTGGAGTGGACAATGAGTTACAAGCAAGGAATGCCATGATTTGAGGACTAAGTAGTCAAACAGCAGTGAACTTCAAGATATATGCAAAATAGTGAATAACATTTGATCAAAGCAAAAGAAAGCAATGACCTTATAGTATATAAATATACATATGAGACAATGATTTCTAGTGCATAAAGTCAGAAGCACAAATGTTGATAATAATGATATCATTGTTAAAAATAATGTGAAGACAACAAAGGATGTGAGCGACATGTAATGCCAAAATAGTGGGGATATATTGAGGAAATGCTTCTATTGCAATGGGGAATCACTGTATTGATGCCTTGAGCATTGACAAAAATTAGTGATCAATCATCAAGGATTGTATATTGTTGCTATAAACAGTGAAGGAATAGAGAACAAAAGACCATATCAGTGAGGAAACAAGTGCCACAGTGGGTGAAAGATCCAAGAAATGAAGACAACAATGAGAAATGATTTCATGGCAATGAGCAGTCAATGCCAAAGCAGTTCACAAGGCAATGGTATACAATAATATTACAAAATATGGCTAAAGATAATGCCATATGTAGGGAAGACAATGCTATTTTAGTAAAAAACTGTAAAGGAAAACATAGAAACAATGTTTAACAATGCTTCAATGATGGCTTTTATAAAGGATGCTAGAACAATGATAGTGATAAAGAACATATATAAAAGTAGTAAATAGTCCAGAGGAGTTGTCAAGAAAAGATCATTGTCAAAGTAAAGCAATGATGGTATACATATTCATATTGCATTCATATATGAAAAAATATTCATATTGCATCCTCATTTTTATATGAAAACATATTTATATTGCATTCATATAGCAACTTTGTTCAACATTAAAGCTTTGAAACAAGTATTATTCTGAAGGTTTGTGTCCTTAAAACATAAAATAGTCTTAAAAAAACATAAAAATCTTACATTAAAGGTCATAAAATGGGGCTCATCAATAATCATTTGCGTTTCCAGCAAGATTAGAATCCTGAACACTCATGAATGCATCTACTTGATTTTATTCCTCATCCTCATTTGTGACATGCAATACATTATCTCTCCCAATTTCTTCATTGGTAATCAAAATCTCTTCTTCAAACAGTCCCTCATTGTCTTCATCCACTTCTTTGAATGTTTCTTGTAAATTAACATATTTCCCATCAGGAATTACATCAACAACTTCCATGAATTTTCATCTCAAACGAGACTTTGTTTGAATTACATATGACCAACCTGGGCTTCTTACATCATCAATTAGAAATGATTGGTTAGTTTGAAGAGGGGAAACATACGGCTCATCTGTCTATGATAAAAATTGTCATGTATTTGCACGTACAAATCCATACTCATCAAATTGTACCGCTGATGGTTGGATCCACTTACATTTTAATAATATAGGACTATTTTCACCAAAATCCAATTGAATAATTTCTTAGATGAATCCAACATAGAATTTCTTCTCAATTTCATCATCTTTAAGCGACATCCATTTCCTTCTAATACTTCACCTGCAACTCTCTCATCTTTGTCATCATCCCATACATGTTGATTGACATTTTAAAAATCCTTCATATATTATGTGCAAAATCCCATGGCCTCTTGCAATGAATATCCCTCAGACATGTTTCCTTATGGTTTTTCCCTAGTACGGATTTTTTTTTCAAAACCTTCATATATCATTCTATAGGATACATCCATCTCGTTTTTATTGGGCCACAATGCTCTAGTTCATATTCTAGATGTATCAAAAGATGCATAGAAATGTTAAAGATTGTTGGTGGAAATTCTCGTTCCAATAGACAAAGGACTTCAACAACCTCCTCCCTCAAACTATCAAAGTTCAAAGGATCTAATACATGTAAATTCATCCTCATTAATATTAAGCCCAACCATATAATTTCCAATCTTGGCCTCTTTGCCAAACTTGATATATTTACCACAATAGGTAAAATATTCTCGATTATGACATGATAGTCATGGGTCTTGAGGCCTCTTAAGCTATTAATGTCAGATTGGCTTCTAATGCTGCTACTTACATATCCAGTGGGAAAGCAAGTATGAGACATCAACTGTAAGAATTGTGCACATTGTTCATTTGTCTAGACATAAGGAGCACTAGGTTTTCTATATTTTTCATTATCATATTTTTCAACCCAAAGATTTTGATGAATCTTTATTTCTCGAAAGTCTTCACGTGATGAAATAGTATCAAGAGCACCAAAAAGATTTTCTATAATAGCATAAGCTATATTTTTCTCAGTATGCATAAAGTCAACAGTATGCCTAATGGCTATATCCTTAAAGTATGACAACTTATACAATATGCACAACCGTTTTACACTGCTTTCATTACATGGATCATATCTACTACTAGCAATCCCATCATTTTCAATAAAAATCATTCTTTTTTGTCCATTCTCAACAATGTAATCACCTGTTATTAGTAATGGCACTTCATGATTCTCTTTTTGACCATTGAAACATGTTTTTTGTCGATGATATGGATGATCCATTTTAAGGTAAGCACGATGTCCACAAAAAATACAATTACACAAACTTCTTGAGTGCCTCACAAAATCCTTAAAGTTGCAAGTAGGACATCCATGGTATCCATGAACAAAGAGACTAGACAATGTGCCATATGCAGGAAGATCATGAATCGTAAACAATAAGGAAGCTCTTAAAGTGAATTTGATTGAATGACCATCCCTTAAATATTGAATTGCTTCAATTCCTTTCCACAATTCCATTAGCTCATCATATAATTGCTCTAGATAAGCATCTATTGCATCTGAAGTCACACTTTTCTTTCCTGGTATAATCATTGATAACATTAAAAAAAATGGTTTAGTTGCTAACCATGGAGGCAAGTTATAATTTATTAGAAACACCGGCCAAGTTGACCATTTAGTACTTTGATCTGAGAATGGGTTCACCCCATCTAGAGCCAAACCCAACCTTATATTACAAGGATCTTGAGAAAAATCAGGCCATCTGTTATCAAATTCCATTCACGTCTTAGAATTAGGAACATGTCATTGTTTTCCATTAGTGCTCTTATTTTGGGCATCCCACTGCATAAGTTCAACAATGTCTCTGCACCTATACATTCAGAGTAATCATGGGATTATTAGAAAGTGGTGAAGAACCTTTCTAGAAACCACAACTGATTTCAACCCTTGTCTATACCTCAGTTCATGAAATTTCAAACATTCACTCTCATTTGCAAGATTTTTGCAAAATAATACACAACCATTCACACATGTGTGGATGTTTTCATACCCCAAGCCGAGCTTACTGATTTTCTTTTTACATTGACTTCATTTTGTTGGCAATGTGGAGTCGGTTGGTAACAATGAACTTAATAATGCCAATAATTGATCTACACTCTCATTTGTCCAACCATGCACCACTTGCAAGTTAAGAATTTGAAGGATTGTTGTCAAATGACTTAACTTGAAATTAGCATACACAAGCTTTAAATCATCATCCATTGACTTGGCCCAATCATCGTTTAGACCCTCATTCAACATTCTATCAACTTCAAACCCTTCGTCAAACATTTTTGCCCCTTCATCTATGTTTGGTGCCACTTCATCTATTTTTGTTTCCTCTTCATCTCTCACAGTCTGACATTCTATCATATCTTCATAATAATTGTAAGCCCAAGGGCTTATACCACTATGCCGATGGGTGATCCCACAATAGTGGTTTACAATTTTTGGCCAAACTGGACAGTGAAATAATTTTTTAAAACTAAATCTTCACTTTCGGGCACCTATAGCGGCTAAACCGTGAGGAATTTGAAGATGATGAAAACTAGAGTTTTGTGACATTTTATTTGTAGATTCTAAATATATTTTTTCTTTTTTTTGGGAATCAGATTGCACTTATTTTTCCATGTCCCTCGAAAACTAGTTTTTTTTCAGAAAATAACATTTTTAAAAAGTGACACTCACCGTATAATGCATAGCTTTTTTTCCATGAAGGATAAAATTATAATTATTTCAAATTTAAATTTGTAACTCCGATATCTAGTGCTTCCACTTTGTTAGATAGTTTTTATTGAATATTTTTTCTTTAATCAAGTTTCAAAGTCAAACCAATTACAATTCAGACATAGCACGACCATTTAACATGTAACTTTTTTTGTATGTATCAAAATTCAATTTTATTTTTTTGTTGGATCAAGGACTTCAATATCTAGTGCACTCATATTTTTTAATTTTTTTGATAATCTTCTATTTTTCCACATGTGAACAAAGAGCTTGATTTTGGTGAAAAATCTACATTCACAAGAAATAAAAATAAATATAATAATAATATTAAATTTTTTAAAATTATACTTTTTGGTAAGCTTATAATTTAAGGACTACATACTTACAAAAAATAAATTTTAAATGAATTCATTTGATCCCCCAAAAGGTAAATCAAATGTGGTTTTTTATCAGCATTTTGATAGGTGTAAAGGAGACTTTGTTATAGGTGTGGTTTAAAACTAGAGGGTTTTATCCAAGGGGGTTTGATCTAAGGTAGTTTGATCAAACCTTATTCAATTGGAATGTTTAAATAAATTTTTAAGGATTAAATCATTATATTTTCTAAAAATATGTGATTTCAGCAAAAATCAGAATCTCCTAGAAATTGTAAACCAACTTTATGGGATCACCCCCATATCTTATCATATGTCGATAAATCATATTTCTTTTTTCACCTTTCCACCAAGACAATTTTTACATGGACATGGATATTTTTCAATGTCCCTCTCATTAGCTACTCTCTCATCATATGCATGATATTGATCCGTAGTCAACCTTTGACGCTCATCCATCTATAATATTGTGCATTCCCATATTAATTTAGTTTCTGATTTAAATAAAAAAACATAAATCTAAAAATAGAGATGCCAAAACATTGTTGAAAGTAGTGACTTTTAGTACAGACCATAATAGAAAGAAGAGGATATAATGAGTCATTGTTCTAAGATCTATCTTACATTCATTTGAAATTTACCTACTGAGAATGGAATATGCTTGTGTTTCCTATCAACTTACTTTCAACAATGAGGGTTTCAAATTACCTTTGAATTCACTGTAGAGGGCCTCGCTGACTTCAAATTCATTGCAACAAACTCTGAATTCCTTGCCCGTCTTTTCAAAAGTCTCCAGGTCCTATCCAAACAAGCTTTATCGCCCATGCAATTGCTTCAATACCTATCCATGAGAATAACAAACGTCAACAACAATCCAATTTCATTCCCATGCCAACAATTATACATTTTAGAAGTTGTCTAACTTATAAATATAGAAAAGTTATGTAAACCACTAGATAAATAGCATTTAAAGGTTTGTCGTCTTTGACTTATAATCTATCTTTGAGTTTAGCTAATACAACTATTTTTTCGGTTTGTTTTCTTGGTTGTTACTAATGTAACTTGTACTTTCATATCCCTTTGAGTTGCTTTCTGTATTTCTTTATTTTGCATTAGTTGTGTTATGAAAGTAAAACTTGAAAGTGCCCTAGCTGATAATATTTGAGTCTTTAGTTGTTTACTTGTTTTTGTGATATTTGACTTTTGAGTCTTAATATATAAGTCCAGATGTTTATCTAGATTGATGTGGATCTTGCAAATTCTAGATACTTAAAGCCAAAACATGATTGAGCCTTAAAAGTGGATTGATCCACAGATAACATTATGTTGAGTACTAGAATGTAATGTTCATTGTGGGTCATGAATGAGTGGAGGTGATACAAAATATTTAAATATACCAGTAACAGTCATATGGTGTTAATCAGTTAATGTAAATGTGACATATGGATTTATTATATATAAGTGAGTTGAAGGCCAAGAGTATTTTGTCTGATTGTCAAAGTAGACAAACCTAACATAGCCATACACTAATAATTGATTTTGGTTCACAAGTGTTTTTGTTCAAAATCATCTCTTATAAGTACATGATATATATCTTCTACAAGTATTTCTTGACAAGCTTATCTCTAGGTTCACCTAACTTAGAACTACATACTAGATGCCACTATGTTTTTTCCTTGGTGAGTTAGTTGTGTTCCTATTTGTTCATAAGGAACATATTTATAATTAATCTAGGTTTGTCTCTTTTGATGTGCATCCATTTCAGGCCTACAGTCAAATGGATTCCAGAGAGGCCGTGTTTGGTGGAGGATCATTAGGTAATATTTTGGAGTAATTCTTTAATTGGAAAATATATCCTTATTTTCTATAATTTTATTCTATTTGGTAGAGTGGCTCTGGGGATAAGGATTTTAAATGTTTACACAAATCTATGAAGAAGTCATGCTTTCTTTATAAGAGTGTCTCCAAAATTTACTTCCAAATTACCATAAGAAATCCCCTAAAAACTGTGGTTATAGGAGGGTGTGGGAGGTGTGCTTAGTGAATGCAATGTATATGTTCTCCAGAAAATAACTGAGTTGGTTCCTGCAGAAGTACTTTGGATAATTCGACTAACTAGATATGCATTCATTAGCAGTTTCAAGTGTAGAAAATCCTATTCAATCATGGGAAATGTTAGGAGATTCATTTATCTCTCTAACAAAGAGTTTTTTCAACCATTGCAAATTTGCAACTAGCTTGAAATGGTATCTTCATTATTGAAGAACTAGCATTTGTCTTGTCATAATTCTTTGGTAGAACTATAGTAACATGGAGATATTGTACAGAATATTATAAATTAAAAGATTAACATTGATTTGGTCAAGCTAGGTAATGAACACCATATATATGTGGTATTTGTCTTCTTGGAGACAACAAGCTTTATTCAGTTATCCATTATTGATTCTTATTCTCTCTTATTTTTTTGTATGATCTATGCAAGCTATTTTTCATTGTGCTAGTTGTTAGAACTAAAAAAATTCACATTTTTCACTAGCCTCCACCCACCAATCCTCCACATTCCATAGAAATTCATCACATTTTAATTTTATGATAAACACAAATTGTTGAAATTTGTGTGACAAGATCCATTTTGTAGCCCACATTGCCAAATTGTCACACCCATAAATAAATTTGAGACTCCATAGTTTTTCCTAAGTAAAAATTAGCACTATTGGCCTAACAATGCATCATCAAAAGAACCCCCATCATAGCCTTGCCGATGGCCCGATGAAAACAGTTCATAACCTAGTATCGGTGTAATAACATCCTATTAGGCTAACTCCTAAGGCGTTCCCTGTAATAGACCAATAGAGTCAACAAAAGTAAGAACATCATTGTAACACATGAACATTGGTGGAATGAATGTCTACATTCCCCCGATGGCTCGATATGATCATAAATTATCAAGAATTATTATATATTGGGGGAATTAATGTGTATTAGGGTAATATATTTTGGCGTCCCACCGATAGACCAAAGGAAAAATGTTCATCGGTGGAGAGGGTGGCTATCGGTGGAATAAGGATTGTAGTCTCATCGATACACCGATGATGATTGATTGCCAACTGTTGTGACATCTCAAGGAATCATCCAAATATTTAAAAATAAATGCTTCCCACCGATGACAAGACTAAAACAGGTGGTGTATTTATGAGCCAGAGTTGAAGTGAATTATATCACAAGTTGATTGCATAATTGTTGCACAGTCTAGAAGATTTCACTAAGGAAAAAAGTAGAAAGGAAAAGCTAGGAGTTCTCACATAGTAGAAACTAGTGGAGGTGAGACCCAAGTAAGTACACCAATCCTAAATGAGAAGTTGTATTTTTCAAAGGATTAAGAATTTGAACAATGGTGGAAAATGCAGAAAAACCCAAAGCTAAGAAACAAAAAAATGAGAAGAGACTCTTGAATCAAGACCTGATAGATCAATTCCCTAGGTTGGGGCAAAGACCCAAGAGGGGTGCTCAAATGAATCCTTCAATGGATAGATTATTAGATAAACATAAAGGCTTGGGGGATATTTGGACACCACGATGCAGGTATGAGCTTTTCATGTATCATTACAGGAAACAATTTAGGTTTTAGCCAGTCTGCAACCCATGGAGGTTGAACTTGGGAAGACTCATGGTGCCCAATATGTTCATAAATGTAGAATTAATTAAATCTCTAGCTAGCAGATATGACCCCAAGAGGAGAACTATTGGAGCACATAATGGGGCTGACATGCTTGTTATTTTTGAGGATTTAATTTCTAATATGTTTTAGTTGGAGTGTCCTATGAACTTGCCATTCACGATTAGAGATATCTTGATAGAGTATCACCATATGGATACCGGCTACAAACAATGGAAACTACCCTTGCATATGCCTAAGAATGAAGGAGTCCAACTTAGGAGGTTTTCGAGTAATGAAAACCCTCCTTTTCATGAGGAATTGTTTGAAGAATATTTCAGATACACTTATTATTCAGTTGGTTAGGTCTTGGGGGTAGAGGTCCCACCCCTCATGTCAATTTCCCCAATGGTCTTAGCTATAGACATACAAAGAAATGATGCCAGGTCATTCAATTATGCTAGATACTTGGCCAATGACATAAACCAAGAGCTTGAAAAGATTAAAAACAACAGTGAATATATTCATTTCAAACATTATTCTTTGTTCATGCATTTTCTCATGCATGAGGGACATTTTAGAAGGGTCTAGAGTCAAGAATTAAGAATAAAAGATATAGATGAAAATGGGAACCTCAAACTTGTACAAATGTGGACTTCATTGTGGGATAGTCAATTTGGTAGATCTCATTATCTTTATTTTGAGGAGTTTTTTGTGAAACCATTAATGGAGTGGTTGGGATATCTGTGTGATTATAACTTATCCCCAGAAGTGCAAAAGTTTCTAAGACCAAAGGAAAATGACCCAAGGAAAAAGGTGGATCATAACTAGGGAGACTAGTATGCTTTTCCTGACTGCACAATGATTAGGGTTTATGGGTTTTAAGGAACACCACACTTGTTGCCACGAGTAGTTCCTGATGGAATTTCCTACTTAGAAATTGTGAGGCAATTGGAAAAATATGATGCCAAAAACCTCGAAGGACACAACAGACAATCGATCATGCCCAGTACCTTATGTTTTGGAGACTTTACAGTGGTTGCAAATGAGGGATATGAGGAAATTGATGATAAATTAGCACAGTATAACCTCCCTCTAGGTAACAAAAGGAAAAATTTTGATGCAAAAGGATTTATTCACAAAGCAAGGTTATCACAGGGGTTATCAAGATATGAGCATGTATTCTTAGTTGAAGATGTAATCAGAAACCATGATGAAGCCTCTACCACTAAAAGAATGACTGCATATAATAGGGTTATGCTTGCAGAGGAATGGAAAAGAAGAAATGTCCCATCTTATTCAAATAAATTTGGTGAAATACAGGATCCTATAGCAAGGATTGAGCAACTCATTGCTCATAAGGATGAAGTGGTAAAGAATGTTCCTTCATTTGTCTTTGATGCCCCTCATGCAACCTATTCAAGAGTGTAGGCTGAAGATATTCAGATTATATCCCTTCACAACCACCTCCTGATATGAGTGAAGAAGAGGAGAGTGATGAGGAAAGTGATGAGGAGGAAGTGAAATTACAACAAATAAGTATTCCTATAATTGTACGGTATGAGCCTCCCCAGGAACACAATGTTGTAAGATTTGAAGCATCAGATGATGTTAGGGTCAAGGTTGGACATGAGTTCATTTTTGATGGAGATTTTGTTAAGTCTCCTGAGTTTAAATCATTTGTTTACAAATATAAAGGCAAGAAAATGAGACAAAAGATGGAGGATGTCACTCCTAAATGAGAAGCTATTGTTTTGAAAGAATTAAAAAAAGAAATAGACAAAGAGATGGAGTCCATCACTCCTGAGAGAGGGAGAGAGTTACTCCAAGAAGCTAGAGTATTGATTTTTCTTGGATGGGATATAAGCTCTGCAACTATGTTTGATAGTTTTAGAAAGAGAGGATATAAAACAATGAATTTAATAGATGAAGACAGTGACAAGATGTATTCAAGATCTGGATACAATCCAGATGAGGCCATCTTGCTTATTTGGTCACTGTACCCCCATGAAAAAAGACCAACTATGATTGATAATCCAAACCAAATGTTTGGACATCTCTTGGTTCAAAGAGTAGGGGATACCAACCCCATGGAGACAACAGAGTTGAATGTCAATGTGGCAAAGTTAACCAAGGCACGAATTGATAAGCTAGTTAAAGAAAATGACAGGTTGAATAAGGAATTAACACATCAAAGAGAAAGATCATCTTCCTCTTCCACACCATAATTGTATTCCCCATGACTTGAGAAAGATAAGAGAGTATTGGATGCAATGGTTGATACAACTTATTGGAAGTAGTGCCACCTGAAATCTCAAGAAAAATGTAAAGAATTGGAGAAGGAAGTCAAAACCATCAAGTATAATACTGCATCTAAAATGATCAAGGGAAGATTCAATAAGATGATGAAATGTGCAGATGAATATTGGAGGCAATTTAAATAGGTACTCTTAGCAATAGAGGAGAATGAACAATTACAAGGGAGAATAATTGAAAAGAGACAAGAGCTTCAAGACAAGCAAATCCTAAAAGGACAGACAATGCAGACACATAAAAATTGGTAGAATCACACAATGGATATCATAATAGGATTGTCGGGATTTTGAGTGCTTCAATTCGACTCCGGAACTCTATGATGATATGGG
The DNA here is from genome assembly GCA_007258455.2 of Sequoia sempervirens. Classification (NCBI taxonomy): domain Eukaryota; kingdom Viridiplantae; phylum Streptophyta; class Pinopsida; order Cupressales; family Cupressaceae; genus Sequoia; species Sequoia sempervirens. Next base: position 13,197 of record VDFB02068996.1, on the reverse strand, counting down.
AAATCCTCAAGAATATGATGATTGGAAGGAAGATTTTAATGTGATTCAGACTACTGCATTACAAGAGATCAATGACGAGGATATGATTTTACAAAATACTCACAACCAGCTCGAGAAGATGATGTATATGGCATATGATATGAGAGAGGTGATCTCCAATGCAGATACTTGTGCTAATAAAGAATACATCCATCACCTCTCTGCATTCAATTTTTTCCTCAACCAAACTATGGATACACCAGACACAACAGGGCAACCATCAGGATGAAAGGAGTTAGCCAACAACATGAGCACCATATCATGGGGTAGAAGCTTTGAAAAAATATTAGGTGGTCATGGGATTCTACTTGGATAATAATGGATCAATGCATTTAGTTGCTGCAATATTTTGTTTTCTTAATTATGTTTAGTTATCAAACAACATGAATTTTTGTAACGGGTTTGTAGCTTGTTGCCTCTCACATATATAAGAGAGACCAAGACCCGAATAGATCATCCATATCATATTAGAAACTATTGTTATAATGCATATTATTCAAAGATAAATATAATGGAGAAGGTTATGCATAATTGTTAATTTGTTTTCAAGTGTTCAACTGTTGTGTGGATTTATATGCTTATATGTTGGCTCTCTCTGAAGTGGTTGTTTATGTTATTCAAATTGAGTGTGTGAAAATATATTTAATTTGTCAATACACATTTGTTGTAGTTGTGTGACGTTGTTGACTAGTTTCAGTGTGCAGAAGAATTAAAATTCCTTTTAAGAAATCAAATTTGATAGGTTCCTGTTTGGATTAAAGTCCTTTTGAATAGATTGTCTTAATTAGTTTCCTTTCACATTTGAATTAAATCCTTTCACAACTTCACTATAGCATAAGGGGATATCACTAGGATTACTAAGAAGAGTCCAAATAAATAACATACTTGCACATTTTCATAAGGTGCAAACATTCAAAGTGCTCAACTGTTCGAGTTAAGCTAAAGAGTGAATCTACCTATCTTATAGAACCCTATCTCCAAAATCATCAATCATCCCTCCACTCTGTCCACCCAATAGAATTAGGCACTAGTAATAATTAGATATTACATACAAAATACAACTCACAAAATTGAACTCTTAATTACTCTCACTAGTATTTAGACATTAAAACTCTACATCTCCTTCATCTCACATGCCATAGTAAGTAGATTGCTCAATCTAGGAACCATATCTATATGCAAATCTGCCTTATTGTTCAGGTATACCCACCTAGGTTTGGCAGAGCCTGAAGAGTAGAAGGTAATCAGTCCTACTTACCTTGTTCATGGGCCAAAGGTGTATTAAGGGATTGGCACCCCCTTATGGTTTAAAACCTACACTTTGAGACCTAACACTAGTGATGATGGCCCAAGATTTCTCATCAAAATATATGCACAACTTCCATGGTTTAACTACATCTCACTATCCTTGCCATGATGAGAAGGTAGAGGTAGATTTCAACAAGAGCCTCCATTGTTTGAATTGGCATCAAACAATACCTTCAACCTCAAATTATGTCATTACATATAATGACATTTCCCCAATTGTCTATATTGTTTAATCAAACACAATAAGGGGCCTTTAGAACCCAACGGTACTTTCCCAATCTACATATACCTTCGGTGTTAATGAAAATCATAGGAAAAAGTGAAAGTGTTAGGAAGGTAGGTCTATTTCATCTATTTTTTTCATTGTCGAAATACATCTACCTTAATTGATGTAAATATATTCATGAGATTTATGCATGATCACTATTGTTATCTATTCTCTACTAGTTTGATATGCCCATGATTTTTTTCCTACAGTACTTGACTAATGACTCTCTGTGAATAACCCAAGTATAGTGCTTTAATTGCTTTCAAACATAAAGTGGGTGGTAAGTGTTGCTTTATGTGATAACCATACATGACTTAGTTAAGAAATGGGAATCTCACTTATAAGATTTTCTCAATGAATTGGGATCCTATATGCAAATACATGATGTCTATCTTTTGTTTTTCCCTTTTCGGGTTCACTCTTGAAAGCTCATAAGTGGTTGAAGAGACCAGTTGGTGTTAGTTTTCGATTTGGAGGAAAGCTTGCTTCATTTCGGCTCGATACAGCTTCATAGAGTGTTGTTGGCTCTTCTGAGGTAGAGTATAATTTATTCTTTGGTACATGTCATTAAGATGATATATGGTAGATTTTTTTTTGCTATTTTCATAGGTATATATACACAATCTTGTTATCGAGGACAGTTTGGTGCTTCATTCAATAGAGTTTGAAGCTGCAATAGCAGATGGTGAGAAATCATCATTGATATTTGTGCGACAAGAAGTCTCGGGATTCTTAGTTACTTATTTGTGGATAATTTTTGAATGGGATTAATAACAATTTACATTCATTTGTATTGTTTCACTTGCAAATTTTTGGTTCCTGCATTGATTTAGTTTGGAAGAAGAGAGGGAGACATGGAATTTCCTAAGAGTCATATTTGAAGATGAAGGAAATGCTAGGAAAAAGCTACTGGAGCAACTTGGATTTCAAGTGTACTCAACAGAGAATCAAGACTTACAGGAAGCTCAATCTGCCAACATTGATGATATTAGCAGTGAAATAATCAACAATGACACTCTTGATGATACATCACAATTAGATCCATCAGTTCAGTCAAAAGGTGGACAAGATGTTACATCCCCCAATGAATTGGGATCCTATATGCAAATACATGATGTCTATCTTTTTGTTTTCCCCTTTTCAGGTGCACTCTTGAAAGCTCCTAAGTGGTTGAAGAGACCAGTTGGTGTCAGTTTTAGATTTGGAGGAAAGCTTGCTACATTTCGGCCCAGTACAACATCATAGAGTGTTTTTCGCTCTTCTAAGGTAGAGTACAATTTATTCTTTGGTACATGTCATTAAGATGATATATGGTCTTATTTTTTCTACTATTTTCACAAGTATATATACACAATCTCATTATCAAGGATAGTTTGGTGCTTTGTTCAATAGAGTTTGAAGCTATAATAGCAGATGGTGAAAAATCATCATTGTGAGCTTTGTGTGATAAGAAGTCTCAGGATTCTTGGTTATTTATTCGTGGATAGTTTTTGAATAGGATTAATAAAAATTTACAGTCATTTGTATTGTTTCACTTGCAAATTTTTGGTTTCTGCATTGATTTAGTTTGGAAGAAGAGAGGGAGACATGGAATTTCCTAAGAGTCATGTTTGAATATGAAGGAAATGCTAGGAAAAAGCTACTTGAGCAGCTTGGATTTCAAGTGCAGTCAATAGAGAATCAAGACTTACAGGAAGCTCAATCTTCCAACATTGATGATATTAGTAGTGAAATAATCAATAATGTCACTCTTGATGATACAACACAATTAGATCCATCAGTTCAGTCAAAATGTGAACAAGATGTTACATCCCCCAGAGACAATGGCGAGGAGTTTTTTGATAATTTTCACAGTCTAAAAGAAGATTCCTCACTTCCTCTCACTAAAAATGATTTTTTTGTTGGGAAGGATACCCTAGGCAATGGAGAAGAGGTGCAACATGAAGCTACTAAAGATTCGACTAAATACTAAGAATGTGATGAATCCATTTAAATTTCTTTAGTTGTTGGTGATTATAAGGGAGCAGCCATGCAATGCCTGTCAACAAACAAGATGGAAGATGCACTTCTCATTGCTCATGTCAGGGGGAGTTCTTTACAGGAGAAAGCTCATGATGAATATTTAAGAAAAATGAATTGTTCCTATCTTAATGTTATGCTTCTATACTAATTGCATGGAATTTGCAATGTCTTAAAGTCTTTTAATGTTTTATGTTTTACCCTCCTTCTTGTATTAAACTATCTGGATTTTAGAAGGCTAACTGGCTCTATTTATCTAAAATATATTTCTTTCTGTGGAATATTTTTTGACTTGACACTATTAGTGTAGGTGGTTTTTGCTATGGTCAATAATGATCTTATTCGCCTTGTGAACAACAGGCCTTTGAAGTCCTAGAAAGAAACTCTTGTTTTACTTTGTATACTAAGTGTTTTTTCCCACAAAAATTAGTTAAACATAAAATTATGTAAAATGGATAATGCAATTTTGATTTGGAGCAAATTGTACTTGACAATAAGTTTTTTTTATAACTCATTTCTAATTTTTGTGAGTTTTCGTTTGAATTTTTTGATATAATGAGAAAGTGTACAATTTTATCCATTGTATCATACACTTGTGTACAATATTTTCAAACATTTACCATACTTGTATCATAGATACAAGACTTGGATGTAAAACAATTTTGGCAGGCTGATTTTTGACTTATGACTTGGAGGACTCGACACAAACTTGGTAGGCTGATTTTTTGACTTGGACATTGAAGGTAGGTTTTCAAATCAAATAAACCCTACCCCACAGAGTGATGTGTGTTTTCCATTATATTTTCATCGAATGCTCTTGGAAAAGAAATAAAATTAGCTATGATGGTTTTTTGTTCACTATTTCCAATTGATTCTAAGTTTTCTTTAAGAGGCTTGGGGCTATAAGATCAAAGGGGTCTCTTGTAGTCAATAGAGAAATAAAGTTAGTCCTTGAAGAGATTGTAACAAAGATGTGATAATTAAAAAGCACAAGGTTCAAAGCAATAAGATCATAATGTAAAAACAAAAGAGAAAAATTATGTTTTTATCAGAACAATGATTTTAAGGATTGACTATGAAGAACAATCATCATAAGATAGCAGTGAATACAAATAATGACAGTGCCAATGAGTTATCAATATAGTGAATAAAGATTTCTAATTTTCAATGCATGATAATAGAAGTCCAAGGCATGCAAGCGATAGGAATGAAAGACAATATATAGAGGGAAAATAGTTGCAAATGATCATTGTTATATCAAAGCATATGAGTGCCAGAGGATCATAGCAAAATTAAGGAGATACTAGCAGTTGTTATGAATGCTATGTGACCCAATATCATGCACAAAGATGTAAAACACCATGGAACAGAGTGAAAAGGGATCAAAGTCAATGAGATTCATTCAATGCCAAAGAGCATTATCATTATATTAGTGAAAGCATAAGATTGTGACAACAATGAAGCAATGGAAAGCAAGAACAATATATGCAACATCAAGATTGTTGTCATAAAGGATGGAGATCACCATGAGGTTTCAAGATTCAAGATTTCCATTTACCTTTAGATTGTAACCTTGTTTAATGTTCTACCCTTTCTTGAATGGTACGAGTGTTGCAACTCAAAAAACATTGCTTAACAAGCTCTGGCATTACAAAAATGGAAACCACCACTCTTTGTGTTCAATGGTTGTTTCCTTCATCATACTTGCAATTGGAAAACCTTCAAACACGCGTGGGAGCTGAAATACCAAATTGTTGATTAAACTTCTAAACTTCCCTCCAATGTGCAATCACAATGTTCTACACCAAAAATCAACTGCCTGAGATTCCCTCCAACATGCAATCATAATGTTTTATGCCAAAAATCAACTGCTTGAAATTCCCTCTAAATGCATACACGACCCGATTGACCAAGGCACAAAAAAAAACCTTTTTTTTTTGTCTAACAAAAATATCTATTGCTAAAATGCACCAAAAAAAACTATTGTGTTGAAGGCATGCAAAAATTAATCTTCATTTTTAGGGGAAAAAATTCATCTATCTAAATTAAGATAAGCATGATGTACTCCTAAAATTACTAGAGTTCACACTAGCTCATTTGACTACAAAATCCAACGAATTTTTTTGACGAAAGATGTATAATTTGATGTATTGTCGAGTACTTGTTATATTTAATGTGTAATTTTCAAATTTTTAAATTTTATCTCCGACGTTCGTCAAAATTTCGATGAACCGTTCTTTTGAAATTTTGACAAACATGGAAAATCAGAAAAAAAATCAAATTATGGCTGACATAAATAAAAGTGATTTCACCTATTTATTGCGATAGTGTTTTGCTATACTTTTGAATTTTCTCTATTTGCGATAGTTTGTGGAGAACTAAGGACGATTTTCTTGTGAAAAATCAGAAAAAATTCAAGAAGATATCGCCAGGTTGAGGGTAGTCATTGTGTTTTTCCAGAATTCATTTGTGAAGTCATATTTGTACTTCCAAGTTTGAAAATCATATTTTAAAGCAACATCTCATCAGATTTCATTTTTAGACTTGTGCATTTTGAGAATTTCATTTCCATATTTTGTTGTGCAAGTTCAATATTCTGATTTTAGGAGTCTAACAGTTGGAAATCATAGTAAAATCAGAATTTAATAAGTTCTCGAATTAGCATTTTAAAGTGTTTTTGGGTTCATTAACCTCAGACTATCTTCTCTTTTGCAGGGGTGGTTGCATGCCGATTTTTTTGGGTGAAAAATATCAAAATTATTAGATTTTGTTACCTGTCTATGATTTAAAATTATTAGAGTTTGAGTTTGATACCTTTTTTAAGATCTAAATATTCAAGCTTGGTAAAGAAAAATCATGTTAGATAATATTAGTGTAGAAAAAAATGAACAAACAATTGCTAGAATGTGGGCTTGATTGAAAAGAAAGGGTGATGGGAAATGTGATTGTCCTTGCAATAATTGCAAGGGCTTAAAGATGATAAGACTTTTAATCACAATAGCTGAGAAACATTGTAGGGAGCATATTCATGTTGAAGGGGGGCATGATTATCGTCCATTGGTAAGTTGTTCATTATATGTCTTTATATTGATTGAATTTGTAAATGTTTATATCATTTTAACATTTCTATATATATAAAAAATCACTTGATCATGATCATGGTTTATTTATTTCGATCATTATTATAAAGGTGGGGCACCCTAGGGCGCAAGATATGGATTATCACACCCCAGAGAATGTGGTTTTGCAAGTGGAGGAACATGGAGCTGTGAATATTGAAGATGAAGTTAATGATATTATGGAAGAAGATGGTCATGCTCCAGAAAACACAGTTGAAGATGATAGTAAAAATACATTGATCCATGACACATTTAGTGGCACAGCTGATCATGATGATCAAGATGACTTTGATGATGTTCATGATTTACTTGTACTTGAGAAGGCACACGAGTCCCTTTATGAAGGCTCTGAAACAACTCTTCTCTCTACTGTATTGTTGCTGGTGAACTTGAAGGTTATGAATGGTTTATCCAACATAGCAATGTCACAGATGTTAAGGTATGCCATATATATGTCATTTTTTTTCATCTATTTTAATTGTTGTTAGTTCATCATTAGTAAATAAAGGATGAAATATGTACCATTAATATTCTTTATATTAACAAATTATTTTTTGTTGTAGATTGATTGGTGAATTTTTGTTACCACCATCAAATATTTTACCTCGCTCATACTGATATTTATCTACCATTATAAAAGATATTGGAATGGAGTATGAAGCAATAGATGCATGTCCCAATGATCATATTATATATCATAAACAACATGAATTTGCAACAGAATTCCCAGAATGTCATATCAGTAGATATCGAATAGATCAACTAACAAAAAAGGTTCCTCGCAAGGTTCTTTGTTACATTCTCATTATTCCATGTATGCAACGATTATTTAGGTGTGAAAGCTTAGCGCAATTTATGGATTACCATGCACAGAATAGAAGTGGAGATGACATTCTTTGAATTCCTGCAGATGGTTATGCTTTTAAGGACATGGAGGAAAAATGGCCACACTTTAAAGAAGAATCTCGTAATCTCAGGCTTTCATTAGAAGTGGACGGTGTCAATCCAATTGGAGAGCTGAGATCTATTTACTTGGTGTGGCCTATTTTTGTTATCAACAATAACATTCCTCCATGGATGTGAATAAAGAGGGAGCACATAATGTTGGAAATGATTGTTCCAGGTATTTGTTACATCAATTTTCTTTAACATAGTAGCATCTCATTTGTCTTATTTGTTGCATAATGACTTATATTTTTTTTATTTAATAGTCATGTACATTAATTTATATATATTGTAGTAAAATGGTTATAATAATTATGTAATGTTTATGTTCATTCAACTAGGTAAGTACCAAGTTAAAGATATGAATTTATATATCGAGCCTCTTATCGACGAGTTCTAAAGTTATGGAATGATGTCACTATGTATGATGTCTCTAGACCATTAGGAAAAAGACAATTTCAATTGCATGCAATGCTTGTATGGAAAATTCATGATGCCTCAGGGCTAACACATTTTTGTGGTATGTTATAATGTTTGACTACACTTTAATGATATTTAATTTTATGAAGTAGATATCATGCATGTTTTTTAAATAATCTATTCATTATATATAATTATAAAAATTGACATATTTAATCCAATTATATATGATCTTGCAGGTCTTCAAACAAAGGGAAAATTTGCATGTCCAATTTGTGGTCCAAAGATGAAATCTCGTCATTCAACAAGTTTAGGAAAGTAGGTGTTTGATGAGTATAGGCACTTTGTCCACATAAATCATAAGTATTGAGCTACTGAAAAACATCTTTTCAATGGGAAAAAAGAGACTACATCAAAACCACAAAGAATGACACCTCGCCTATGGAAGTTGGAATATAATAGAATTAATTATCAAGGTTATACATCAAATCAAATTGTTTATCTATCATATATGATATGTTTGGAATTTATATTTTTATATTGTGTTTTGTTTGCTCATGTTGTAATTGACAATGATTATCGTTGTTAATTTGTTTAACTTATATGCTTCATGAAGGTCATCAAGGTATTAATAGTCGGCTTCCATAGGGAATGAAAAGTTATCCCAAAAAATTTAGTAGTATGCCATACTATGAGCAACTACAAATTGTGCATTTGTTTGATACAATGCATATCAAAAAGAATATAACAGAAACATTATAGAAAATATTGGATGGAAGGCATGACAAAGAAAAAATTGTCAAAATTTGTAGTGACATTCAGGAAGCCAATCATGCAATGAAAAATGTCATTCAATTAAATAGCAATGGAGACCAAATTAATATAAGCGCCCTTCCTTGGTTATTGACAGAGTAGCAAAGCAATGCTATAAAAGAAGTCATACAAAAAATTCGATTTCCCACATGATTTGTTGTGAACATAAACAATATAATAACAAAGAAAGGTGAATTTGGGTCAGGGATGAAAACGCATGATTGGCATACCTTCATTAAGGTAATTATTCTGGTATATTATATGTATATTTGTATACTGCATGTACTTTTAGTGTATTATGTTTACTACTTTTGGAAAAATAATGAAAACATCATTTTATAATTGTTGCAGTACGTTCTACCTCTATCTCTCCCAGACAACTTTGACAACAATGTCAAGCAAGTTATATATGATCTTGGAAAATACATGAGGTAAGTAGTCAATATTTGTTCAATTTTTTGTATAGATCTTATAATTTCCATTTGTTTTACTTGTTACGTAATATATTGTATATTGTTGTTAAATCTCGTTAATATATTTGCGCCTTGAATCACTTGTAGATGGTTGTCATCTAAAGAAATCCATAAAGAAGATATAAATTATTGGAAGAGAAAAATTTCTTGTCTAATGTGTGAAATGAAAAACTGTCTACCTTTGACATTTTTCAATGCACAAGAACACTACCTCATACACCAAGTTGAGGAGATTGAATTGTGCGGACCTGTACACACAAGGTCAATGTGGATGGTTGAGAAGCACATAAATTTTTTGAAGGCTTTGGTTAGACAAAGAGCACATCCTGAGGGTTCTATGGTGGAGGGATATATGGTATACTAGACCATGGTGTACATTACTGAATATCTTTCTAAGTTTGCAGCAAAGATCCATGTAGATTGCATTTGGGATCCCAACTCCATTAACAAATTCGAAGGGGAGTACCTGATGGGAAAATGTAGATTGAGGAAAGTGAGAGGTAATTATAATACATTTTACATTTGGTTTTTATGTATATTGTACTTATTTAATTATTAATCTTCAATATACATCAATTATAAATTAAGGTCGTATACCGTGGTAATTAACTAATTGATGTAGACTTGGAAGGCTCAACTCAACCAGCCTATCAACCTACCTTTAAGAGGCTTCCAAAAAGTTTATAATGACCACTATAAACAATCCAAACAACTCTCAAAGCCTAAAAAACAATAGAAGTCAAATTTCACACTTTGACTCCTTGAATCCTTGTAGCAGTGCAAACCTAGTTTTGCCCAATAACTCAAAACTTTCCCAAAACACTAGACAAACCCTTGATGGTTTTGAAAAACCCATTTTGGTGTTATTAAACATACTTCAAGGGAAAGTACAAGTCCTTTGGACCAAATCACCAAAATCACCCTTTTTAGGTTGTGCTGATTAGGTTGATTAGGCCTATTTTACAAAGCAAATAGTCTTTAAACTTGTCATATTCCCCTGAAATATTGGGGAAGAAATTTTTATGCCTCCAAAACTCCAAATCCACAAAAATATTCCACTTGTACGACTAGATTCTTTCCAAACCCAAAAACCCTTGTTTTAGGCCAAAATCATGAGGGTTTATTCAATCTCGTATTTCCACAACCTCCAAGACCTCAAAAACAACTTAGACACAACCGAGTAGGTCTGAACATGGGTAAAAATTCATAAAATCAGATCTCTCATACATATTTTGTTGAAATGTAGGCTTGAACCTCTCATTTCACATGTTTTTCCTCACAAAACTCTTGAGGACAATAGCTATACCTTCTTTATTTCTCATCCTATGAGGGTTTACAATTATTACTTTATGCCTTTTAAAGGTATTTACAACTCAACTACCAAACAACCACCTCTACAATTGACTTTTTAATCTTTTATGATCACATGAAACATAAAACACACTAATTTCAAGGTTGTTAACATCACTATTGAAATATTTTAATTTTTTAAATTTGTTAACGTCGTTTGTGAATTTCAATTTTTTTTTATACAATTGTTCAAGAGTGGGATGCACTACATTTGTACATTGTAAACAATCTTGATTGGATTACGGTATGGATTGAACGATGTCAACAATCTGGTTGTGCATTAACATGGGAAGGTGTGGCTTCATTGGTTAAAAAAGTTCATCGTAATGGAGATTCCATTGTTACACAAAAGGAAATTGATTTAGCATATGGTTTAAGAAATAAAAAAGTACATATAAATATATTAATCACCCATATTATTTAATTATTTTCAATTATATTGATGTATATATATATTGAGATTTTTTTCTTTGCATACATTCTGCCAAGAATAAATATGTTTATCAACTGACGATATTGCAATAATTTTTTCATGTTTGACATATTGCAGGTGAAACACCACAAGGCTATGTGGTGCAATGGTCATAAATTTTGAATCAAAAAGTTGGATGACATGAAGAAAACTTGTTATTCTAGGATAACTGCAGTGTTTCAGGTGACTAATGTTTCATCTAGAAGCGACATACATCTAGAAGTCTCAAAAAATTGATACTATAGGATTTTGGATGATATACTTGAGTGTGACTTTAAGTATTTCAAATTAGTTTTGTTCATTTTCCTATGGTACAAGATATGATTGAATGAAAATGATCCTGAGAGAACTGTTACTGAACATGATAATGGATTTACCATGGTTAATACAAGGTCGATCAAGTGAGCTGCGAATGAGCCCTATATTCTTCCAAGCCAATGCGAGAAGTTATTTTACTTAGAGGTTCCAGGTAAACTGGGTTGGTCATTTGTTGTTAGACATGATCCAAGAGGAAGGCTAGTAAAGTATAATGTGGTGGAAGAAGAAGATACCGAAGAACTAGAAGATGATGTTAATGATGATTAGGATCAACAATTAGTTGATGATGTGCCTAACGAAGATGTCGAAGAGGAGGAACTAGATCATGATGATGTAGGAGTTAATGTTCATGAAGATGATATCCGTGTGGATGATGACATTATTGAAACTGATATCAATGACGATGATGATGATATGACCAATCCTTACAATGTCAAATCTAGATCGGATGATATGTCAGAAAAAGAGTTTAATGAAGAAGAAGATCAATGACATTGAAATGTATGAGTTATGTGATTGTATTATCTATTTGATATTCATTTCTTGATAGAATTATATTTGACTTATGTGGTTACATAATTAATTCATTATGTTTTTAATTTTTATGCCAAATGTTACATAATTAATTCATGATGTACTTTTTAATGTTTAATTTTAATTCATGATGTTACAACTATTGTAGTTTTCCTAGAAATTTCCATATGATCATAATGAATAGTGTTTTGGGAAATTTCATGAAAGATGACACATTGATCGTAGTAGTGAAATAATTGCAAAGTCGTTTAGATGTTTTAGACCAATCACCCTTCGCAATGTCATTTTTAGGATCATCTCCAATTTGATTACTAGGACACATAAGGTTTGATTTGATTGGATTATCTTGGAGGAACATTGTGGCTTTGTGTAATGTGAACAAATTTTGGATGGGGTACTTGCAATTGCTAAGGTGGATCACTCCTTTCTGTGAAGGCCATACACTTATGAATGGGTCAAGTTTTCTTTTCTTTAGAAAATTCCTATTGCCTTTTTTATAGGTTATTATTTGATTAGATGGGTTATGAAGCACTTATTTCAAGTAATTTATCTCTATTTTAATTTGTAATTTATTAAATTCAAACACATCCAAAATTATGTCCCTTGCTTTAATTGATTATTATTTAATTATTGACTCAAATGACACCTCCAATTTAACTATATAAATCTAATTGAATATATCTAAAGTGTTGAACATTTTTAGATCAAACTTAGTAATTAACTCAAACAACTTTTCCAATTTAACTAACATATTTTAAGATATTAAACAAATATGATTTATGAAAGAAGTATATTGGCGTGAAATTAAATATGATTTGTATTCCAATGTTAAAACTACAAAGAATGGAAACAATTCTTTCAACACATAAACTATTATGTTGTAGTCAATTAAAATGAAAAAGCTTACTCTATATTAGTTAGGATAAACAACTAAGAAAATGATCTAAATAGTCTAATAATTTCAAAAACACAAACAATATTAGGTAGATAATCAAACATCTTTCATTTCTACAATGACTTATTTATCCTAGGGAAAATAAGTATATAGTATACAAAGAAAACGAACAAACCCACAACTACCCCTATTTTGAAGGAGTTTAGTTTTCTCCCCTTCCTGAT